>NCKU01003673.1:0-14393 GCA_003675995.1 Dinothrombium tinctorium | reverse complement strand
TGATAAAAAAATGATTCCAATGTAATAAGTTGGGAGTGTTGTAATCATTAGAAGGAAAATTAATTTCATTGTCAGAAGTTTAAAGCATAAAAAAATGAGGAAGTTTGTAAGAAAATTAATTTTTTTGTCTATACTTTGCGTTAACAATCAGACTGGCAGGCGAAACCCACTAATTAAAGCGCTTTATTTAACCTAATTTACTTGATATTCTTTAAAGAAAATTTTTACGTTATTGACATAAAAATATAAGTTGCTGGTTACACTGAAAAACTTTTCAAATTAACAAAATTCAAATGAAACGTAAGATGCAGTGAAAAATTGGATAGAAGGAGAAATTTTTTATTTTTTTTTTATTTAAAGGTTGTCCCAACTGAAATTCATCATTCGCCGAACTCATTTGTCAAATTAGAAATCGTTGAGGAAGAATTTAAATAATTACCGAAAATTCGTTTCAAAACAGTCGAAATAATATATGTGAACAATTAATTCAACTTGTCTAAATAAACCAAATACAATTTGGACAAAGAGATTAAGCGATTGTTATGAAAACAATGTGTTCGCTATCTTTGCCAATAATCCATTTTAAAACGTTTACAAAAGTTTCTATTTTGAACACAAATATAAAAATTTTCAATCGAAGAATCATTGCGTTTAAGAAGCAAAAAGATCAGGAAGACAATTTTTAGTTGCTTGTTTGAGCCGCGAACAATTTACAGAAGTCAAAATGACATTTTAATCTACCATTTCAATCTAAGTCTAAATTTCGTTTTTTAATGCTGTAAAATTCGTTGTGATTTTCTTTAAAAAATAGATTTTTTTTCTTCGACGTGTAAGTTCGAAAATAATTTCAGCCAAGAAGCCAAAATATGTTCAACAAAGAAAATAACATTCAACTTTTTAAAATTTGAAATTGTGTAAATAAACTGCTTGCTCTCATTTTACATTTTAACTTTTTGCAAATTGATCGATTGACTATAAAATCGAGGCAAATTAACTTTTATTTTATCCCAATTTACTTGCTAGCTTTTTCTATTATAAAAAATTCAAATCTTATGAATAACTAATGATTATAATTATAGTTTGAATAAAAATTCCAAATAACAGACTAACGATAAAAAAAAATTAGCGCTATCAAATCGATTCTATCAACTTGATTTTGGTCGTAATAAGCTTTTACCCATCTTAAATAGTTTTTTACTTCCATATTTAATAGACTTCATCACGCCAGCAGTGAATAAACCTTTAAAAGTCTGCGAATAACTTGAACGGCGAACAATAGTGCGTACAGCGTCTTGAATATGAGTTTGGACTCGATAGCTTTTCGCGAGAAACATTAGCGCGTTGTCGAGCTCTAAAACTTTTTTATTGTTTGTCAACTGAAGATAAATCAATTGTTGAACCGTTTTCGGCAGTTTTGACAAGTGATGAAAGATTACGCCAGAAGAGCAATTCTGTACAAATAAATTATTCGATTGGTTAAACTGTAGCAAATTTTGCATAGGTTCTGAATCCAAATAAGGTTTATAAATAGCTCGAAAATTTTCAATATTCGGTTTGACAATATTCGCTACTTTGTTTTTGTCTTCGCCAATAATCATTCGAAAATCACCGTCGTAACTGATACCAGCGATGGTCATATAAAGCTGCTCCTCTGTGAACGTTTCGTGCAGCAAAAGTAGCGACAAGTGAACAGCGCTTTGATGATTGATTTGTAGCGCTTTTTTGAGCGCTTCGCTTTGCGGTTCGATTATGAATTTGACCGGTTTATGCAAGCGACCGCTGATATATAAACTCTGCCAATCTAAAAGATCGTTGATCAAATCGTCCACTTTTATCACACCATATTTGATCAAATTACTGTTGGCATCGTTTAGCGGCACAAGTGTATTGTAATAGACTTTAGCGCCGAAATTTTGTTGAATTTTTGCGATGAATTCGGGACCAAAATATTTGAGAAACGAATAATGGCGCGAATTGCGGCGCATGTTTTCGCGGTGCCATTCGCACGGCTCGTCGACCGCAAACACCAAATCAATCACATTGTTGCCGACGTTTGAACGCTGTTTGAATACAGAGGAGCCGTACGCAAACGCGAGTCCGACTCGCGACGGGAACGCGTTCGCGACTCGTTTCAACAATTCGCCACATTTCAAACTCATGTTTGCACTTCACGAGTCCCTTCGTTAAGGGACTGTCGTCTCATTGCGCGATCTTTGGCTTACTTTAAGTTTTTCTCAAAAATTTGATTCAATTTTTCAATTTTCAATTTAAAAGTTAAATAAATTGATTCGTTTTCGGTTTTTCGACTAAAAATAAGAACATTTCGCAATGTCAAATCAAGTTGTTTGAATAATTTATACCTTTCATTATTATTCATACAATTTTTGCTGAATTATATTGCTTAAATGGCTGTTCGCAATATTTCGCGCGGGGCATCATAAACACATAAATGAAATAAAATGATTGCCACTTTCGAGCTAGAAACAACCGTTTTAGCACAATGTTATCAAATGTCAAGAGAAAAGCACAAGTAGAGGTAAATGTTAATTTAACTCTTTATCTGTGAGTTGACAGCATATAATTTTTGTTTTGTAATTTTCAGCCCTATCAAGTTATAATCTGTGTTATCTTTCGTTTTCTTTATGGCGACTAAAACTATTTCTATGTAAATTTACGTTCCTAGAAGTTGCTTAATAGCAAAAAATTCAGTGCTTATGAGTTTACTAATTAACCAAATTATCTTAATGCTAAACATTTTGAAAGTTAAACTTTTCAAGGTGCAACAATCGAATTGCTCTTGGAATAAGCGAATTGAGAACTTTTTTAAAAGTTTTATTATTGACCTGATTCTTTATTGAGATTTTTTAATAATTAAGCCATTAGATTTTCTTTTAAAAGAATAAATTTATTTTTTAAATTTTTAAATCGCCATTAGCTTCCATGACAACAGCCGTCGCCACCAAGCAAAAAAGTTTTGTATTATCATCTATCTCGTGCTTAATTTATCATTCTGTGAAATAGTTTTTTATTTATCAGTTCATTAGTTTATTTCATTGTTTACGAGCCATTATTTTGCGAAAAGAGCTGTCAAAAAACAGTTGTAAAAGAGAAAATGTTTTTCGCTTTCAAAAAGCGAATTTTTTTGAAAAGTTCAAATGTATTTTCGAAAACGAAAAGTTTTCGCAAATTATCAATTCAAACGAACAATTTTAATTCAAATGTTGATGTCGCAATTTTTGGAGGCGGAATCATGGGTCTATTCACTGGCTTTTGGCTAAAACGACAATCACCTTCACTTTCAGTGATGGTGTTTGAAAAGGATTCTAAGGTAAAGCTTAAAATCATAGTTAATGGCGTTTATAATTGATTGCAATCAAAAGTATAAAAATTCGACAACGATATTGTCTTGTGGCGGAATTAGGCAGCAATTTTCATTGAAAGAGCACGTTCAATTATCGAAATTCAGCGCCGAATTTATCTCCGCTATTAACGATTATTTAAGTGTGCCAAACGGCGAGCCTGTTGACGTTCAATTTAGAGAAGATGGCTATCTATTTCTTGCGACTAGCGAAGAAAGTGCGAATACAATTCTTGAAAATCATAAAATACAAAAGGAATGCAATGCATGCGTTGAAATTTTAACGCCAGACAAATTGAAAGAACGATTCCCGTGGCTTAACACAGACGGATTGCATTTCGGATCGCTCGGTGTGAAACACGAAGGGTGCTTTGATCCTCACTTGTATTTGACAGCAGTGAAGAGAAAAGTAATACATTTGGGTGTTAAGTACACTGAAGCTGAAGTGATTGACTTTGTTTTGAAATCAACGGGTGGCTCAGAAAAGAAAGAAACTTGTAATTCTGTCATAATTAAGACGTCAAACGGTGAGACAAAAGAGGTAAATTTTTCATTCGGTGTGATAGCCGCTGGTTACGAAAGCGGTCGATTGTCTCGATTGCTGAAGATTGGAACACCAACCGAAGATTGTAGAAAAGTTTGCTGTCCTGTAGAGCCGAGGTAAAATAAGTGTGTTGCATGAATGTTTTATTAAAATTTCGAAATGTTTATCGAAGAAAGCGTTTTATCTTTGTGTTTGCATGTCCTGACAAAAGCATCAAAGCACCGATGGTAGTTGATCCAACAGGCGTTCATTTCCGTTCTGAAAGCAAAAACTTCATCTCTGGAAAATCTCCAGCTTCGGTAATAATGGAAGATTTGTAAAAACAAAAGCATTACTCTGAATTCCAACACAGTGGGAAGAGCCAGATACTAACAATCTTGATGTGGATTACACTTATTTCGATAAGGCGCATTGGCCTATTTTGGCAAAAAGAGTGCAAGCGTTCGAAGCAGTCAAAGTGATCGGAGCTTGGAGTGGTTTTTACGATTACAACTATTTCGATGAAAACGAAATCATCGGTAAGCATCCGTACTACTCGAATTTATTTTGGATCACCGGTTTCAGCGGGCACGGCATTCAAATGGCCGCGGGAGCGGGAAAAGCGCTTTCCGAATTAATTCTTTACGACTCGTATCAAAGCATCGATTTAACTAAACTCGGCTGGCAGCGAATACTATCAAACACGCCCGTTTACGAAACAAACATCATTTGAAACGCTTTTTCACGCTCAGCGTATCGTGCGGTAATCAAATTAAAAGAAAACTTGGCGCTTTTTTAAAGGTATTCTGACAAGAGATGTTAACAAAAAAATGTGAACAAACACAATTTTGTTTCTTGTTTCGAACACAACAACAACAATAACAATAAAAACAACAATAGAAGCCATTGGACAAGATTAAATGAATTCAAAGAAAACGCAGAACAGTAAAAGCTTACGCATCGCGTTTAAGTTAAATTTATCACAAAAAAACAGTTCCCTCAGAGTGAGTTAAATTAGGAAAACGCACGAATAAGCCATTACCGTTGTTTCACTGCGTTTAAAACATTCTCACATTAAAGTTTCTCTCGTTAACGATAATTTTGCGGTAACTATTATCAATTTCGTTTTTAATCACTCAAAAGATGATATCATGTGGTGGAGAAAAAAGACAGCGGGTATCGCTTGTTTAAATAAGCAAATTAATTGATGTTAAACAGTTTGGTAGACACTTTTTTTTCATTCGAAACATCTTGAACTTCGCATGTGTTTTAGATTTTAATTTTCAGAAATGATTTCAAAACCGATCGCGGCTAATTTGAAGAAAATAGTTGCGACTGTGAAAAAAAAGTGTTTCTACGAATTAAAAAAAGGTTAAGAGACTTTCGCACAATGCAATTCACTCGACCTGTGCGTGTCGAAAAAGTGATTGAAACAATAATAATGATCGCTTCCTTCGCTCTTGTCACGGTCGTTTTATATATTTTTATGGCCCATTCGAATTATAGTTGAAGCGTTTACTTCGAATGCAATGCCTTCACTGAAAATGAAAGCAAAAATGTATTTAGACAATGTGCGCACGAAAAAAAAAGTTTTCAACATCCGTTGGTTTTTATAAATAAAATTTTTTTATGGTAGTTATTTTATTTTACTTACATATATTTTACCTGCGAAAGTTTAAAAATTCATGTCTCGCTTGAAAATTGAAAAAAAAACCGCTGATTTCCGCTTTCGGGAGAAAGAGAGAATGAGAGAGAAACGTAGAGAGAATTAGAAAATAAGAGGTCGTAAAAGTTTAACGGCATATCATAGCACACACACACACACACACACAAACACAAACACATGCAGCCTAAAATGTCCGCCCGTTTTCCGGCCGGTTTCGGCTGAAATTTTTTTTCGGGTGGAGTTTATATTTAAAAGTGACAGATGCAATTTATATTTTACAAACAATTATGAGTTTATTTTACGCGAGAAAAGCGAGAGAAAAAGTGGCAAATATTGACGGTACGAGAAAGGTAGACAATCATCAGCCGAGTTCTGTTCTCTTGTTTTCTGCCGTTCGGAAAACAGGATTCTTTCTTTTCTTTTCTTTTTTTTCGAAAGCTTCTCTCTTCATTCGTCGAGAAATGGATTCATTCATCTTTTCATTTTGTTTCGAGCCTCGATCGTTTCTATTTGGTGAAAGCTCAACGCTAAAATAAGGGCTGTGCGTTTTGCGTCAGAAACGCGATGCGTTTTTAACTTGAGTTTTCACTGCGTTTACCTGCTATCATTGTGAGACACACTCGCTTTTCGATTTTACATTATTGTGTTACTTCGGTGCACAACTCGTGTTTTCATTGTGTTCACTCGCGATCGCATTTGCAAAGGTGTGGTCCCCTTTTTTTTTCTCTCTGCGCGTACCGACTTTGGCGACCAGAAGAAAAAAAGAAAAACATGGCAAGTTGAAGATGTTCGCGAAAATTCGTTGAGAGCGAGAGACAAAGAGCAATGAGTACACTCGACAAAGACAGATACCATCGTGCGGCACGCGATGGATTTTTGGATTTGCTCAACGATGCGACCAGAAAAGATTGCAACGCTCTCGACGAGGACGGAATTACGCCGACCATTTGGGCAGCTTACTACGGTCAGCTCGAGGCTCTTCGCACTCTTGTTGGTCGAGGGTACGTTCACCGCCGTTAGCTTTCATTATTTTCAACATTTGTATTCACTGAATTCATTGTTTACTTTATTAACTTTATAATTTGAATTTGGCGAAGAAAAAACTTTTTCGTAGTTTCATTGCTTTTTTAAATTCTTTCATTTCTCGTTTCATTTCACTTTTATTTTTTCGAAAAGAGAAAAGAAAAGAGACATAAATTAAACAGAAAATGCATTTCTTTTGTTGTAGAACAGATGAAAATTTTCATTCTGCTTTTGTCTTCCTCTCGCTATGGCTTCAATTGAAAGCGGATCAATTTACTTTACTCCTCTTCGCCAATTCACTGCTCATTCATTTTTGTATCTTTCATTCGAGCGTTTAGCAATGAAAGAAACGCAATTCGAGTGTGGAACTTAGCACAACTGAGCAAATAATAAATCATTTACAATTTGTGTGTGTGTGTGTGTGTGTTTTGTGTGCTCGTGTATTCATCGAATATATTTTGTCCTTATTTTTGTGTAATTTTTAATCTTTTTAGAAAAATAAAACTGATACACAGCGTAATTTAGAATTTAAATGCAGCAATAAGCTTTAATATGTAAGCAGTAAACTCAATTTTTAGTGTGTGCAAACAATACTAAAAGTGAACAAGTTAAAGCTTCATAACATAGTTTAGTATTTCGTGCGATATTTGCTCTTGATTAACAAGTTTAATAAATGCTTCGTTTTCGAGAAGAAAAAGAAAACTTTAAATTGAATTCCTGCGACCAACGTGAATCCAAATTGGATAAAATTTATTCGTTTAATACCGACTACATTTTATATAAAGAATTCAGCAACCATTTTGTACGCAAAGTATCGAGTTTATTGGCTTTAAAATTACTCGATTTTTACTTTCACTGAAAATTTATGTGTTCACACAAAAAAATTTTTTGATTCGTTTTCAAATTTCCTCTTTGAAAATTTTTAGCTGACGCAAAAAAAATAAAATCGCAAGAAAAAGATTAAACGTAATCGCGTTGTTTGAAATCTCAATTCGACATGTTTGCTCAGCATAAAAAAAACGAGAGATGCTAAAATGGATTCATTTTGCACCACAATCTCACCAGTCGTGTTAATAACCTTTTTCAAATTCTCGCTTTTCATTTTTTAAATAAGCTTTTGTCTCTCTTTTTCATTGTGCGCTGTTATCTGCTGTTTGTTTCTCGCGGCAAAGATTAATACAAATACTCAGTCGTTGCTTTTACTGTTCTTTGGATTTTAATCCATATTATCCGAAAAGTGGATCATTTTTTTTTCTGCTGTTTACCTTTTGCTTTGTTTCTAAATTTAGGGCAAAAAGCAAGTATTTAAATAAAATTGTTTTTTAAATTTAAACTAGATTAGAATTACTTTGAAAAGTAAATTTTTTTATTGATCTCAGAATTTATTCAAACTAATTTCAGTCAAAATTTTAAATAATTATTCAAATATTGGCATTTAATTAAATTAAATTAGTTGATTGCTTGTTTATTGATTTATTTATTTTGTTTTGATTTATTTTAAACGCCAATTAAGTGAATTGAACGAAATTTTTTTTAACATAATCGAATTATGAGTTAATTGCGAATGAATGCAATGATGCTAAATTAATGCTTCAGAACTTTTTCGAATATCTCGTTTTTTTTAAACAAAGCATCATAACAATACTCTTTAATGAATACTTTTAGTTAATTGTTAACGTAAGAAAAAAAGCTAATTTAAGTGTTGTGGTTAAATAAACGTTAAAAATAACTATGTGAACTTTTTTCTTTTTTAAAATAAAGCGCATGTAGTCACGAATATTATTTTCTTAACTTTAGCAGACAAGCAAATTGTGTGTGTGTGTGTGTGTGTGTGTGCGTGTGTGCTTTTTCTTGAAAGCACGAAAACTTTTATTTCGTTTTTAAAGTATTTGAATGTTAAATTGTGTGCGAGAAAAAGAAGTCGCAGCAAATACTCTTTTGAATTTTGATTATAATTTCTTTTTCTAACAGAAGGTAAAGCTAATTGCGTATGGCTTCTCATATATACAAAGTAACTAATATGCGTATAACGAGAAAACCACAATTTTCATTAATTTGTAGCAAATGTTTTTTGTTGATGAGTTTCAAATACTTTCCACTCGGTAATTGTAGATTCATTGCTCTACGCTCAATTAAATTTTCTATTAAATCAAATTTTTTCAAAAAGAAAAAACTGAAAGCATTCGGAAACGTTACGCTGTATTAACGTAATGCTTATAGTGAAAATATTTTCAGCGAAACATGTTTTTTCGTTCAAAAACAATGTTTAATATTAATGATCGAATAGAAGAGAATCATACGATGCAGCGAAATGATGAAAATTGAATGCGAAACACAAATTTTTGAAATGAAGCGAGCAGAAACGAGGAAACAATATTCGCAACACTTGCATAGATGCTTTAAATTGTGTCAACTTTTAGGAAAAAAGGTGTTCACGAATTGTGTTTAAGCATGGCTAACTTTTCAAATTTATGAATAATGAATATGCAACAAAAAGATTAATTGAAAATATTTATTTTTTCTTCCTAAAGCGGCGATCCTGATAGGTGCGATTACACTGGTAATACTGCGCTGCATTGGTCGGCGAAAAATGGACATTTCAATTGCGTTTCGTTTCTAGTCAATTTCGGAGTCAATTTATGGGCGTTAAACAACGAATTTCAAACTGCTAAAGATTTAGCTGCTCTCGAAGAGCGAACCGATATTCTCGCTTTTATGGATCAAGTGATGGCCAAGCAGAGCGCTTTGAATCCGAAAGTAGTGCAAAAGTTGAAAGAGAAGGCGATTTCGGACGCTGAGAAAAGAATTAAAAACTACGAAAAGTTGCACAAAAAGGCGAGTAAAAAAGCGGAAAGAGAAGAGAAGCATTTGCTGAAGCAGCGAAAACGACTTCTGGAGCCGATCGCCTCGTTGACCGCAACGCTCAAACGCGACACGGTGCTCGCAGCTTTGCCAGCGAACACAAATACATCTTCGTTCAAATTTTCCGAAATTGTCAACAATGGAACGATGACAAGCACCAAAGTGAAAGGTTTCGGCGGTGTTTCGCGCAAAGTACAATTGAAGAAGCAACTAACAGACACAATGTCCACGAATAGCGATTTCAAAGTGCGAGAGACATTAAGCAACGGACCAAATAGCAAATCATCGGTGCGCTCATTAACTGGGTTAAGGCGAGATAATGAAATTTTATATGTTCGCAAATATCAACAGATAACAAACAACAACACCAATAACAGCAGCAACAACAACAACGTGAACGAGTCCGATTGTAAAAGCGCACCCGAAGTCGAATTGCGAAACGAGAATTACAACTGCAGACCTCATTTGAGAGACTTATTCAAGTCTGGTTTTGACGATAATTTGACGAGCAAAAAATGCACTTTAATGAGAACATTTTCGGAGCCCGATTTCATGAGTCATTTCGCGGATTCTGGCATCGGCGACGACATTGTAACACCGCCGGAGTCAAGTATTTTCGAACGGCCAGGCTTCGGTTCGGTCGCGTTTCGAAAAAATAGTCTCGTCGAAAACGGCATCATACCGATGAATTGTAAAAAAAGTGCTGCCATTCACGAGACCGAAATCGAGAGTTCCAACGGTGTTTCGCAAAAGTCAAATAGTAATAATAATAAAGTTAGCGAAAAATATTCCAAAAACGAGTCCGGTTCGGGCGGTGGAAGTGATAGTATCGGCAGCGCGGGCAGCTTAGCTCAACGAAACGCCACCATGTCGGTGATGAGTACGCACGCCAACTGGGACGAGGAAGAAGATGCTCTGCTCGACGAGGTGGATGATGCGGTCGAGAAGATGATGGTTCGCAGTTCGACTACTCCACCGATCATTTTGTTTCTCGCTGCGAACAGTGTGACTGAATACATGCCATTGTTTCAAAAGGAGAAAATCGATCTCGAAGCGTTGATGCTGCTTAACGAAGATGACCTCAAAAGTTTAGGACTGCCATTAGGTCCGCGAAGGAAGATAATGCGTGCCATCGAGAAAAGAAAAATAGTGCAGCAAGATCCTGGCTGCATTCGCGATACCAGCCTCTAGTTTGCGAAGTTAACACAATCTCTTTTCAACGAATGATCGCATCCATTCATTCATTCATTCATCCATCCATCCATCCAGCCATCCATTCATTCATTCATTGTGCACTTGTTTAAATTACATGTTTTGTGCATTATCGTGATAAAACTGAACTACTCTATTGGTATCCGCTTCTCTACATTGTTTATGAATGCTCGTCGTTCTTCCTTTTTTCAAAAATCTATTGTTTAATTCAATAAAGCAAAGGTCAATAAACAATTTCCGTATCGAGACACGCCTTCTTCTAGTTTGGCCAAATTCATTGTTTAAAAACTATCGAAATGAATTAAGCCGAATAATAGAACTTTTAAGTTAAACAATTCGCAAAGTAAAGAATATAGCGAGCAATCGAGAGGAAGAAATAAGTTAGCATCAAGTTTTCTGCATTGTAATATTCAAGCGCAAAGCTTGTTTCAATTTGGGTTATGTTATGTTGTTATGTTAGCGTTTAGCTTTTAATTAAAATTTCAAAATTTAAGATGTGGTCAAAAGATTAGCTTGCTTTTTCGAAAACAATATCGATTTATGAAAAAATTTACGAAGAAAACAAAAATTAGGAAATTTAATTAAATTTCTTTTTTGCTGCAATTGTTTAATATTGAATTGCGATGATAAAATTTTCGAAGAAAAAGTTTTATGATCATTTCGCTTTTATATAACGAAGTTTGAAATTTGTTTCAATCACCTAAATCAAACTATAAATCAAATAAGTCAAGCAGCATATTCTCGATAGATGTAGCGAAAATAACGAGCATAACGTGATTTCCATTTGTTCACAATTTTAAAAATGCTTCAAGCGATCGATTCAAATTATTTTTTTTTGTCTTTCAGTTCGCTCTCTCAATTCGATGAAACATGAGAAAATTGTTAGGCGAAGCAATTCTCTAAACACACAAAAAAGGTAAGATATTGCAGCGAAGTATGCTTTTCGTTATTTGCTTTTTTGTGTCCAGAATAAGTGTATCGTGTTTACACAATAAAGTAAATAGAAAAGCGACCGATTGTCACTTTTGGCAAGTTTTATTGAGAAAGATGCTATCAATATGATTTAAATTATTTTTTAAATGAGCAAATCAAAGCGACATTCTTCTGCTCGAAAAAAAATGATGAAAGACATCGCATTCAAATTATTGAACGTGAGAGTTGAATTTCTCAAACAACTTGCTCAACGTGTTTTGATTTCGCTTATTCTCACGATTAACAATCTTCAAAATATGTTCCTGTAATTTCGGCGTTTTTTTTCATGGTTTCTAATTGATACTCGCTTGTAGCATCTTAATTTCAAACCATAATTAAATTAGTTATTTCTCTCAAAAGTCGAAGAAAATTCAAAATTACACAGAAAATCAATAAAATTCAAATTTCAATTGGCGCTAAAATAAAAATTTTGCTTCTTAAGATTCTTTAAATAATTGAGGTAAACCATATTAATTTCAATGTTTGACTAGTTTTGTCAATTTTATCAATAACTCTACATAGAAGTTTAACATTGAGTTACAAAAATTTTTATCACTTTGAATAAATTCTAACAAAATGCGAAAATTTTTTGCTTAACGTTGTTCACATTACGCTCTTTCTTATTATTCTTATTAAATTTTATGTATAAGCTTAAAATAAAAATTTTTTGATTGTAAAAAAATTTTCAGCCTGGAAATTAGATACTTCGTGTAAACCATAAGTAAAAAAGAAAGAAAGCAGAGTTTTAGCTGCAATGCGTCAAGCCTTTACGAATTTGTAAATAAAAATCAACAAAAAAATTCGAATACAAGCAGGCAAAGTGGTAAGGTGTGTAAAGTAGGACAAAGTTTGATTAACATCAAACAGCTTATTACAAGTTATTATCCAAAATAAACATAAAATTTGTAAATTTATAAATTAAAAACAAAAATTTTGAATTCAATGTTTTCCGATATACGAAAAAGAGAGAGAGAGAGAGACAAAAAAATGAAGTGATTAGCATTTTCGGCGGCATCTTTATCCTTTCCATAATTGCCTGCTATAAATATTAAATTAAATCACTTTATTGTAATAATGAGTATAATAAGGAGGTGCACCAATTTTTTTTGGCTTTAAAAACTTTTTACTTTGAAGTTTAAAATGAACTTTAGTTTGAAGCTTTTTTAATTGTTGGTTTTATTAAAAAGAAAAAAACTTTAAAGCTATTTAAAAAATGAATTTTACTTAAAAACATATGAAAAATGATAAAATTTAACATTCATTAGATAGAGAGAGAAGGGAAGTACTCAAATTTAAAGTCACACAACTTGTTATCGAAGAGCAAATTTAACCAAACCTCATGAAGCGCTGACTGAATTTCAAAATTAATAAAACTTGAATTTTCATTAACAAACTTTTTTTTTAAATTAAATTCATTGTAATTCAAAGTTTTTTCAAACATTCAGAAAAACTTCATCTTTCTAGGCTAAGCTAATCTTTCTAAAATATTTCATCTTTTTATCTGCTCCAGATTGAAATTTATTCGTTTGTGTATACTTTAATCGCATAAATAAGTTTTGCTTTATTCATTGCTTAACTCGGCGATTGGAGGCAATAAAGTGAAAAATTGAATTTTGAAAAAATTTTTAAATTTTAAATCGTTTGAGCATATTGTTTGTGTTAATTACATAAAAATGAAGGAAAAAATATTTTCTTTCGCAGTTTTAAAAAAGTAAAGTTTGTAAAAGTTTTTGTAACTTGTAAAGTTTTTAAAAATTGGCTCTTTTCAAATATGGCAACATGAGATTTTTTAGGAGATTGCAAAACTCAATTGTCTGTGGTGTTTCACATGCCGAAGATGTTGTACTAACTTTTGCTCTTCTGTTGACAAAATATTTTTTATGTTTTTCTACTTTAATAATATCGAAAAAAAATTTTATAGCCCGAAAGAAAAATTTGTTGAGAATTTTAAAATATTTTGACAAATAGATAAAATCTTTTAAAGAAGCACTTTTTTTTGTAATATTACAAACTTTTTGCATAACTCAGATATTTCCGTAATGATGTTGTCGCTTCAACTGATTACAGTAATGTGTCATATTTAAATAAACGCAATGCCCATTCAGTCAATGATAGAACGTTTTGCTTTCTTATTCATCTAATCTGCAAACTTAATATATCATGCGTCCCGTAAAAATCTAGAATTGCTATAAATGCCGATAACTCCCTAGAAATTGATCAAATTTAAAAAAATTTTTAATTTAATTAAAAATGTACTCTATGCTAAGTATACAATTAAAAACTCAACAGTTGAATTAAGTTTTTGAGCTTGTTTTCTAAAATCGCAAAAATAATTATTAAGAATTTGTTTGGCGACTGTTTTTGAAATTAGTTCTCGATGTTTTCATCAAGCTATGAAGAATTTTTGTTCAGGATATTTTAATATTATCTTCTTAACATATCTAATACAAAAAGTTGGATTTGAAAAAAAATTTATATAAAAATGTATAATTTATAAGCCTTGATTTTTTTCAAAAAACTAGTAAAATGAAAAATGTATCTGACTATGTTGCATTGCTTTTTTATAGTCTGCACCATTTGGTCATCTTATTATTTGAGTTCTTGATGACTTCCAAAATGGATGAATTTTAGTAATGAAATAATATATATTCATTGTGGTGTTAAATTTTGATGCTATCGCATGTAACAAATCAAATATTTTAAAGTTCTCATTTGCTTCATTTTCAATATTACAAAGAATTTTGGGGTTCATTTCGCGCTTTGACCCCTTATTTTCA
>NCKU01003672.1:0-14396 GCA_003675995.1 Dinothrombium tinctorium | reverse complement strand
AAAGAATCCTCGATATTCGTTTTAAAAAGAGTCGACACTACAGTGAAAGTATTGAATTAATCAAAGGTTAAAAGCAGAAAAAAGAGCTCGGTCTTTATAAGTAGATTAAATTTAATCAAAATCAAAATGCTTCAAGAGTTTTGTAGAACTTTATATATCATAAAAAATTTTTCGAGATATAAAAAACTAAAAGGTAAAGCTCAAAAAATAAAATTTTAAATTCTATATAATCGCCTACTTTAACGAGAAACATATCGTCTTGTCTCATGTGATCAAATGTGCTCAATACCCGAATAATTGAGCTAATCGAGTTTTGGCTTTGACATTTGTAATTCAACGCTAGTATTTTCAAGATTATTTCTTTGTCCGCGTCGGTTAATTCGATTGTCCGAAAAAACTAGAAAAAGTTTTTCTATCTCAGTAATGGAAAAGCAGTTTTCTACTCAGTAATTTTTTTAAAATTTAATAACTAAAGCAGAAAAAGTTTATTTTAGTGGATCATAAAACGCTTATTCATTGCGATTATAGTGATTGCGAAAATAAATCTTCAAAAGTTAAGCGTGTAAATGAAATAAGTAAACAAAGCGTGTGCAAGCAGTGATTAAATGAAAAATGTTGATAAACACAAAAGAGATTTAAAAAATGAAAATTGCAAAAAAACTGTAATCAAACACACAAATGATGGATGAAAAAATGTTGAATAATAAAAAATGCATCAAAAATGTTTTATGAAACGATGCAAAACGAAAAAACGAAATGAAAAACTGAATAATTGCTTACAGCAATTTTGATTCAGATAGATTTGTGTGTGTTCATTCATAAAAGTAAATTACATTCGCTCAGTTTCTCAATACCTTCGAGAAAGAAACTTAATTATAAAATGTATATCATCAAATTAACGTGTCAAGTGTAAATTATGAAAGTTGTGTCGCACAGTGAGTTATTTTAGATAAAGAAAAGTTTTAGTTAATTCAAATTATAATTTTATTAAATTGCGTTTTATAGATTAGATTGATGAAGAAATTGAATAAAAAATAATCGTAGCCGAAAAGGAAAAAATCAATTCTATTGTCGAATCGACTGTAAATTGAAAAATAAACAAAAGCTTGCTTCGAGTTAATATGCTCACAAAAAGCGCAAAGGTGAAAATAGCGATTGTATTAAAATTTGTACAAGTAAAGCGAGAATTCTCAGTTGAATTAGCGGTGTAAAAATAAAGAAGTCGAAAAATAAACGTAAGCTTTCGCTATAAACTAAAGTTAAGTACGCGATACAGTTGGAGCATTTTTCTTCTATGTATATACTTACATATACATCTGTGTACTTATCTATAAGTTATTACGCGTAGCTGCAATGCTGTAGTTAAAACTTTATGCTTACGAAGCATGAATAAGCCACTAAATTCAGAACTTCTGTTTTCGCGATGAGAAATAATGGCTTGTCAGTGTACTTGAAGTTGGTTAATTTAACGAAGATAAAAAACACTGTGATATATTATATAAACACGCCGTGTTTGCAAAACCTACGACAAAAAACCTTTTTTACCAAGGGATTAATCGTGAAAGCGAACTCTTAAGCAGTTGTCAAATTAGTTTTCACGCTAAAAAGAAGCTTCAGGTTATTGGTCAGAATTTTGGTTTCTGCGCTTTTAAACTTTAAAGAATAAAGATTATGAAAAACTTTTTCAACAAATTGTTCTATTCTCACGATGAACTTTCACAGTTTTTTATCGTTTAAATGAAGCGCTACATTTAAAAATTTAGCTTGAATACACTTTCCATTTGCAAAATTTGTTCAAATAAATTTTTAAATGTTTCTTTGATTTCACATCTCTTCAAAATTTATCTCGAATATTGAAAAACACTTGGTATCAAGGAAGATTCTTCTGTGATGCAATTTTTGAGAATTTAAGGAAACAAAAGTTAAGTTTTAAATATTTGAATATTTGTCAGAAGCTTAAGTTTGTACAAGAGATTCTCAAACTTTTCAGAAATAAACATTTTCGAAATTTATTTCGTTGAATCGTGAATGAATAATTCAAGCGTCTGATGTTTTTAAATGAAATGTGCACTGCATTTTTCTAAATTTCTTTTGTTTATTTTTCAATTGAGTTAAAAATCAATTTTTACATGTTTTTTAAGTTTAAACGACGACTGACTCTTGTTGCGATTAGAATCCTTAAAATATTCTTGAGTTAACAATAATTATTTGTGATCCACCAGGGAAAATTTGTTTTTATTGAAATATCCTTTTTATGAATTATCAAAGCTGATAAATTTTAAAATATCTTTAAAGTCTTGTCTTTAAAATGCTCATAAGCTGATTTTCAGTTGGAAATTGAAAAAAAGAGAAATAAAAGAAGTATAAATATTAGTGCAAAGTACACTCATGTCCAAAAAATCTTTTCACTTCACTTTAAACTCGCTTTATTGCAATGCAATAGAATGAAAGATTTTATTGGACACGAGTGTACCTATAGCTAACAGGAAATTCAAAATAAAAATACTTTTGAACATTTTCGCTTGTATTATGCTTTGTTTCTCGTATTCAGCATTAATTTTTTATCGTACATTTATTTTACTGCTTCACTTTCTCAAGGCGAGATAAAAACACACAAAAGTTTTTTATTATATTAAATCTTGTTGCAATGAAAAAAGACATTAGTTTGAAAGGCACGATTCAGCATTTAGTGATTGTCTATAATTTTCGTCGCGACACTTATTCAAGCAAAAAGTTGTCGCTCTTAAAATGTGTTTGCCATGAAAATTTATGATCAAATATTATTTTGCACAGTGCTGGTGGAAGATTGAGAAAAAAGAGGCGGTTTAGCTGAAAATAGAGATCGAATATCAATTAAGTCTGAGAAAATTGAGAACAAAATGAGATTTGGTGCTCAAGGTCTGAAATCTGTGGAAAAAATTGTTATCAAGGCGTCAAAGCTGAAGCTCAAATTATCAATCTGAATGTTGCGAAATTCAATGTAAAAATAGTTCAGATTTTTTTGATTCGCCTTAAATTACGAGTTTGTGTGGTTATTTTTGTTTTATTTTTGTACTCCTATTGAAAAATATGGATTTAAAATGAAAGAGATAACAAGTTTGTATTTATTCATTCACTAATCGTTTGTAAGCTAATTCTAGTTTTTGTAAGCTTTTTTATCAATAGAAAAAGAAAAAGAGTTTTTTAACTCATGAAACATCAAGGAGATGAAAATGTACACTCGTGACCACATTGATACGTTCTCTTTCCATTTAAAACTTGAATTTTCAATGGACAAGATAACATATGACTGTGGCAACGAGTGTATATCTCATGTCAGAATGTTTTGCTATATATAAAACTGGTTTATTTGATGTATTATAAATTACTGGAAAACAATTTGGTAGGTCTGTAAATTTAAATAAAAGGATTTGAGTCTCGTTTATCATTTTAAATAATACGGAATAGAAGATTAAATGACGATAATTTTGTGAAATACATAACTATGAAGGAAGATTTAAAATTTTAATTTATTACCAATAAAAAATGTTTCAAGAAAAAATATCGTAAATAAAATTTATGCTTATCGTTGCATCCGTATTCATATTATAAAGAAATAAAAGCGATACGCAAGTGTTTCTCAAGTTGAGTGTGAATTAAGAGAAGAGAAGAGTGTGCAAGAGATAATAATTCTTTCGTCCAAATTATTTTTGAAACAGCGAAAATGCAGTTTGAATCGATATCGATTTATTTATTTTTGCGAACAATTTGCTTCCTACTATGGCTTTTAGCGAAAAAAATTGCGACGTCATCTCTCGTTTGTTCGTGAACCAAAAATGTTGCATTTTAATTAAATAAAATCATACAGAGCATTTTGCCAATATGACAATCATAATAAAATGTATTGTGGATGCTTTAGGGATAGTTTTTTATATGGAAAGTAGTGATAAAAGCTAGCTGTAAAAAAATGACAAATGTTCACGTAATTTATTCAAATAAGCTGTTTGACTAACTGAAAAACAAAACTTATGAATGAAAAAAGTAAAAGATTTTTGATTAATTTATTTCGCAAGTCTAAGCAGGAGGCACGACTTATATAATATTTCATAAGCAAAATTCCACTCGCAAAAGAATTCAAAAGAAAAAGTTTTGGTGGATTTTGTCGGCCGTTCAGTTTGAAAAGATATTTTCTATCGTGAAATCATCAATTCCGCAGTTTTCAATTTGAATTTTACGGTTTTGGCATGAGATTAAATTGGTCAGTCTATCAAAAATTTTCTCATTAATTTTTTCTTGCTTTTAATTTTGATATTTTTTTTGTTAAAAAATCAAATAAAAACTCAAACATAAAAAAGCTGAAAATGTCATTATACATCACAAAAGCACTAACTAATTGTACTAAATATCTTGAATAATCACAATTCACAATTTCAATATTTGTATTTTAATATTTTTAACAAGTTATCTTTTACAACTTTTTTGATTAAGCGGAGATTTTGTAAAGAGCAGAAGAAATAATTTACGTAAAATCTCATCATTGGATTTACTTGTTCACTATGTCAAAGAATAAGTCGAGATCAAATTTTTTGTTTTTTACATTGCTTAAATGCAACTTTTATGAGAAACTGGCATCAAGCCGTAAAACGTAATTCAGTAAATGGCAACACAATGGCGAGTTTTAATTTGCTTCCTTGTTCATTTTCAGCAAAAATTTGTTTTTTAATTAAATGTTTGAATAAAACTTGGATTTTCAATAGTCAATTTATTGAGATCAAGTTCATGCATTAGAAAGAAAACGTGGAATAGAACTTAATTAGTATTTGTGATTTTGATAGCAGAGATATTGTATGTAAAATTGCGGTCAAAAAGTTGCTTATTTCACCCAAATATCTTTAAGTTTTGAAAGATAAGTTACTTTTTGAGCAGCACTGTATGGTCTGGCAGTGATTTTAAAAAAGTTTCATTTTAACGAGACAAGATATAAATTTTTGTAGAGAACAGCGTCAAATAGAAAATAATTTCTTACAATTATATTCATGATTAAAGATGCACTGGATGGCCAAAATTTCAAAAATCAAAAATCTTGTGATCACGCATTTAACAAATCGTGATCAAACAAGGAGAAAAAGGGTACGAGTTTTCGATTTTTCTTTGAATTCCAGGGCGAAGATAGAAATAAAGCAAACAATTCGCATATCAGTCTGAAGTCTTTTTTTAACTAGCTATGAAAGTTTAAAGTAACAGATGTTTCGTTAAAAGCGGAATGCAAAATGTGCTTGAAATTAAAATTTTAAAAATATGCTTGAAGTGTTCAGTATAAATACAAAGACAAAAATTTACTTCATATAATTGAAAAACATTGATTTTAGTCGCTTTTTCGTTGAATGAAAACAACGATATTTGTTTGAAGAAAAGACAGCGCGAGAGCAGCGTTCGCTTTAATTTTGAATGAACAGAATCTAGAGCATACAAAAAACTTATTGAAGTTGAAAAAGCTTCTCAATTAGATGCTTTTTTTACTTTAATAAATTGCATGCTTCAAATACAAGTACAAATTGAATTTCATATCTGAAATTATATATAAATTTTCATTTAACAGTGATTTCGTTTGCTGCTTTTTTCGACAATGTTTCATTGCGCTTTTTAACTCGAAATTTGAATTGATTGAAAAGCGCGATAAATCCAAGAGGCAAAGAATTTTCTCCTCGGGTCTTCGATCAATTGTAATATGACATTTTCAGCTGAAAGCAAATCGCAGACAAGCCTCATTTTTCGTTTACCGTTATTTGAACACGACTCGCACTGTGAGTCGAAAGAAATTTACATGATTTGCTTCGAGATTAAATTTCTTTTTCCATCAAAAAAATTTCTTTTCTATTTATTTATTTGCATAAATTTGAGAATACAAATTCTCAAACTTTTTCAATTTTCATAATACTACTGTGGACAGAAAAGTCTCATACAAGTAAGCTATAGTTTACGGCGAAATTCTTTTCTGCTCAAATTGGGAAATTTTTTGTATTTATATAAAATACGAATTCGCGAAAAATTAGCTTAAAAATAGATCATCAATCATCATTTTATAATAATGAATGTATTGTTTGAGCTAATTTTGAAAAATGAATAATGATTACAAGCGAATTTTCCAGTAGTTATAATTTCATCTCTTCATAGAAATTTTCAAATTAGAATTTTGCTTTTTATGCCAGTGCGACAAAATGAAAGCAGTGTTTACGTGAAAATAGCAAACAGAAAACACACTCAAGCAGAAAGTAATGTAGCGGCAACAACAAATTAAAAGCGTGCTCGCTAAAAATATTTTTCGCCATAATGCTTTATGTTCATAACAAATTTGTTAGCTGTGAGTGTCTATTAAATAATGCAACGAATAGAAAATTTGATTCCGCCGTTTCGACATAACAAAAACGCAAAAACCCTTCGTTTAATTTAATGAGACAATTATATCGCAATAAACGAAATGAAAGTGCATTTAAGACACAATAACTGAAAAAGCGTTCGTTGCTTTTTTCTAATAAAAGTTATCGTTTTTCTTAAATCACGACAATGTTATAAATGGAGAAAAAGAAAAACACATGAAATGAAAAAGCTTTGGACAAAACATTTTTAGATCAATAAAATAAAAAATAAAACGACGTTCATTTTGGTTTAAATCAAGTTGCGATGCTGCGTATGGGAAATGAACTCGATGATAATTACAAGGTTTAGAGAAATTTTAACCTGATGATGTTTAATTATGTCACAGTAACTAACAGTGTTATTCAAAAGATAAGCAACAATAGTGATTATAGAGAAAATGAGATAAAAAAGAAAATTTCCGTTTCACACTGAAAATGAACTTCTCTTTGTTCATCTCGTAAAACGAGTAGATTGGCATGGGACAGGAAAAGCGAGTGAATAAAATAAGCGGAAGCTAAAATAGCAAGAAAAGTGAATGGCTGGAAGAGATATTTCTGCATTTAGTGCTAGTAGACGC
Organism: Dinothrombium tinctorium; assembly: GCA_003675995.1. NCBI lineage: Eukaryota > Metazoa > Arthropoda > Arachnida > Trombidiformes > Trombidiidae > Dinothrombium > Dinothrombium tinctorium. The sequence continues at coordinate 7,423 of NCKU01003672.1, read as the reverse complement.
GTACAAATGTTCATTTATTCTGTATACTATTTTTATTAAATGGAATGAAAAATGCTTGCACTTGCTTCTTTCTCGGTTTCTTGCATGAATGTCTAATTTTAATAAAGTTTAATTAGAAAAATTATTATAACCATAGAAAACGTAACTGGAATGCTTACAAAAACACGTAAAATTTTATTTTATGTCTTCATTTTAAAGAAAATCATTTGCAATATTTTTCTTTTATAATTTCGCATATTTTACTTCTTGATTAGCTTTACAAATAAATAATTTTAGCTCTTAATATGGAATTAAAATTTGTAAAATTTCTCTTTGTATTCACATTATTAAGATGATTAAATGAAGAATCAAGTTTAATGATAATTTCAAAATATAATATAATCTAAACCATCTTGTATAATTGAATGAGCTCATTCCGAAAGGGCCTATCCAACAATGCTTCTATTATTAGAAAGGCCCTTTCGGAATAAATTCATTCAATTTTATCTTTGATCTGTAATATCTCACGACTATTTGCGTGATAGCAGTAAAAAATCACATAAATGAACTTCATATTGAGCACAGAATTTGTTTGCAAAATTTCATCAAAATCAGCCTTTTGCGCTTAAAAAGAGCTCCTTATAAGTTCTTTAGAACATATATCATAACGTTTTAATACTTTGTTCAGCTTCATTTAACACTGTCATTCGAATCTACGCATGGAATAGAGTAAACCGAGACAGGCTTTACATTATGAAAATGTTATTAATTTTCTGTTTTTATTTTCACATGCTTTTTCGACGCAAAATATGAATTATTAAGAAAAATCTTGTCAGTATTTATAATTTAAAATTTTCGAATACATCCATTCATTATTTATATATATTTATATAAAAATAAATTTTAGCTCAAAATTATTTAATTAGCACAAATTTATCAAAATGTTTCTAAAAGTATTAATAATCTTTCGTTTATTATTATTTACGATTTAAAAGCTTTCAAACTTTTCGGGATTTTCTTTCTTTTGATCTTTCAGAAAAAGAGTGTTTAATTGAAATATGAAAATGCTTATAATGCCATTTCCAAAATTAGTTCTGCAACCATCATCAATATTCAATTTAACTTGCTGCAAAACATACAAAAAACTGGCAAAAACAAGTTTATTACGCATGAACCATTTCAACGATAAAAACTTGAATGTGAAACATTTGATTATTAACTTTCATAAGAAGTCGCATCAATTGGGATGTTGTTTCAAGCACCTTACTGACTTTATTCGCATTTAACACATTTGCATAGAGAGAGTAAGGCATCACTTATTTTCTAGAAATGGTTGTTAGGGTACACTATCATTTTCTATATTCGTTTGATACTGAAATGATAGTCTTCAAATGTAATCATTTGTTTAAGTCGAGTTGCCATTGATTTGGACCTTATAGTAAGACACACCATTCATATAAAAGTGGATTGTAAAGTTTTGTAGCGTTGCAAAATTAAACACCAACCTTAATGAATGATTGAAAAGTACAGTTGTTTGGATAGTAGCAAAGAAACGTGAAAATAAACCGAAATATAACATGGAGTAAGCTGCTATAATCCCAACCATAAATTATACCAACGCTTTGATGGAAAGAGAAAGAGATTTTGCATATTAAATTGAATTGAAACGAGGCAAATCTTTTCGTAAACAAATGCCTTTCATTACAAAATCTTTGAACTGAGCATTACAGTCAACGCCACAAAAATTCGCCCATTGAATGGATAACACCGAAGCTTTCTTTCAATTCTTTCCCAAAAATCAACCAAACGGATTAAGCACTCGGATTTTTTTGTGGCTTTTACTGTAAATCAACGAAAATTTAAAAGCTGATTTAAATGCAATTCAATAAATGAAAAAGCGAAGCTTTGTTAACAACGACAACTTTTTTAAGTATGACGTTTCTTTTTAGTTCATTCAAATGAGTTTAGAGAAAGCGAAAGCAAATAATTGGAGAAGAATGAGTTTGTTTCATGTTCAGCGATAAGGAGAACTGAACGAATTTTCAACTTGCACTAATCTTGGAAAATGCAACGATTTGTTCGACAATTAATGTACGGTGATAAGTTCGCATTGCATTGACTGAAGCATTCATTCGGTGTAATTAAGCTCGAAGCTGGATTTGAAACGGAAAAGAATCTGTCATTGTTTCGAAATAATGGAAATTTGTCGCCTGCAATCTTCACGTCAAGGTTTATACAAAACAGAATGGAAGGAAGGAGAGGAAGAGAGCTTTGCCATAGGCTGTGTTCAATGCCTGCTATTGTTCAATCTCACTGTTCTTCTCTATGTCAGTGATCGCGAGAAGAAGAATCGAGCAGTCATTTCAACAGCCACAACCACAGCTGCGAACTCGCACACATAACATTATCTTCGCCATCCTTTTGACACCAATTCGCATAGTTTGGTATTCGCTGTGAGCTTAATTTTTCATAAGCACGAAGAAGACCTCTCGACAATAATCAATACTTTCGAAAAGCTTTCGCGTTGTTTGCATCGTTTAGTGAAATTATTTGCCTTCTCTCGTAATTAAACGATCCATTAGTTGCCTGTAAGCGATTTGCGTACAACTTATATCATCCTTCTTTTTCTTCTTCTTCTGCTTCTCTCAATAAATTGCATTCTTACACACGTACGACTAGCTCCGTTCGCTAGATTTTATTATCTTTCCTCATTTCAAAATCTTCAGTTCATATTTTTGGGTCTAAAATTAATCAACCTCTATTACATCAGCTAACGCGTTGCTATAATATTTAAATTATTCTTCTCTTTAAAAAGTTGTGCTAATGAGCTAAATTTTATACCTCAAAGCGAATTTCTGTCATATTAAACTTTAAAGTCGCTAAAATTATAATTTGAATTATAATTTTTAAAACATCAGGCTTTATTATCCTTTTCGATTTTTCTATTGAGCCTTTAGATTATTTCTCTGTAACACCTCTATAATTTCTTTATATCACCAATTTCATTCACTATTAATAAGTAATCTTTCTCTTTTTTGGAGTAACACAATAAATTTTGATAACACTTGGACCTAATTGGATTTTCGTCTTAATTGCGTCTTATAATTGGCTCCTCACCTCTCTATCTATTGAAGCTAATTTAACCTCATAAACATTGGATTTTTTGTTCATTGACTTGTGGATAATATGAATCAGCCATTAATCGACTTTCCTCATTAATCTACGATGACTTCTTGACTTATTTCCGCTCTCATTCAATTGCAACCCCTCTTATCAAAGTTTAATTTTTGCGCTTAAAACTGAAAATTTCAAGCGAATTTTCTTAAATTTAATTTATTAAAAAGTAACCAATAAATTTTTTTATAACTCTCAACTTATCGATCGTTTTATGTGTGTGTGTGTGTGTGAGGATAAATCAATGAGATGTGAGATTAAAACTTTTGACCTCTTTTTTGACGACGAATAGAATTTTCATCAAATGTTAGGCTTGTGGATAAATGTCGATTTAAAGGCAAGCAAAAATTGTTTGATTCATAAATAAACAATGCTTAATTAGATATTAAAATGCTCTTGTGACTGTTTAGCTTCTAAACTAATGTCATTTTGATAATTGTTTATATTAAAAAATGTTTTATGCAGTAAAACCTCCCCTAATGGACACCTCTCTTAAGCGGTCAGTTATACTAACGGACACAAAAATAAAATATCTTCCTAAGTTAACTCAATTAAAGATACCCTCTCTACAACGGCCATCTCTTATAACGGTCGGATTTTTTATACCCGTTGGTGTGCTTTGTAAAGAGATTTCAATTTTATTAATTATTATTAATTAATTATGGTTTTTAAAATATTTATTTGCACGAGTTGTTAATGAGAAGGAATGGAGGTTCTTGGAAGTATTCAAATTTATCATTTCATTTAATGAGTATTAAAAAAAAAACCTATTCGAAAAGGAAAGAAAGAAGAGAAGAAAGCGGAAGTGGTAGTGAAAATATGAGCACAAGATAGTTTTTTTTCAAAAATATTGGTCTCAAATTCAATTTTTTCTCGCATTTTTTGTTATGACGTCGAACAGTAGAGAGTAAAGAAGTAAAGCGAGTTGATTTGTGCATGCATCAAAACAAAAGATTTGCAATGCGCTTTTCTCAAATACACATTTGACTGAGAGTCGATATGATACAAGTGAGTGAGCAGAAAAATACAATTTTTTCCTCTGTTCTTTTTCGTTGACTGCTGAAAACGACGTGAAAAGCGGAGCATTGAAAGTGAATTTATGATATGAAAGAAGAGAGTGAGTGAAACACTTCTCACCAAAAGTTACTATACTTTTGATTGGTAGCGAAAAGCTTGGCAGGAAAGCGAACGAAACGAAACAGTCATTTCGTCGCCTGTGAAAGAGAGCGAACGCTCGCTGAGAGAGATCAAATGTATGCCACTTTTCTTTTATTGTAAAGATAGTACGCATAATGCTAAACACTTTTTGCAAGCGTTCACAGCGTTAACGAAACACGATTCATACATATAAGCTAACCATATCAATATAATACATATGAAGAAGCTCGTTTTAATTCTATATGCTTTGCTCGACGTGTTCGCAAAATTGCATTTCGCTGCATTCTACATTTTCATATATCCTTATATGCATAATACGCATCTTTTTCAACTCTTTCGCTCTCATTTTTCTCTCTTTCCTTCCCGCTGCAAATTGCTTGATATATGCTCAACGTTTATCGAATTTTACAGAATTTATTGCATCTCGTGTTTTTCACTGTAAAATTCGCTTCGATCGATACGTAGCATTGCAAACCTACTTAAACCATAAAACTTTTTTGTGTAAAGTGAAGAAGAACTCGAAGAGTAAATGTCAATTTCAAAACTTTGAATCGTATATGTAACTGACAGAAAACATCGTAAATAACTTTTCGTTTCATTCGTCGCGTTGATATATCACATTTATAGACTGTGGATTTTTGTGGCGTTGAATTTTGAAAGAGATTTTATATTACATTGAGACCACATTTAGTATATTTTCGCGGAAAGCAGAAAACTTATCGATAGCAGAAGGATATCGTTTCAATTTCCTTTCAAGAAAACCAAACACATACGCTCGTGCCGAGAGAAGAGAGGCTATTCTTTATTATTTATTGATAAATACTCAAAAATTTTGTTTCTTTTGCTTCACACCATTTTCTTCTCATCTTTCAACAACTTCTTTAAGATAGCAAATAAAATAGAAATTAAACTTTTCGATGAGTGCTTTTGAGGGGTTATTGCAAAAAGTGAATTAGTGAGTGAGTAAGTCTTCACTGTGAGTGTGAGAGAGAGCAAAAGATTACACGGATACAAACACGAAAGTGGGTCACAAAAAAGCAAATTGAAATCAATAAAAAATTTGTTGGCAACCGTTTAATGATATAAACCGGTGAAGGAAGTGTTTCACTCTTTTTTTCACATTTTTACTTCAGTTTCAGAGAAAAGATACAAGAAAGAGATGATACGCTCATATTTAACGTTTTGGCTAGTTGCTTAATGTTTATTGCTTCAAGAAAAAAAAAATTCCATCAGATAAACGAGCGAAGATAAATGTCACAAGTTAATATTTAACTTCAGTTTACTTTCTTCTTTTGACAGGTAAAAATTCAATGCATTCAAAAATGGGTGGCGAAAATAAATTTTTTCAGTGACATATGTACTGCTATATATTTGAATAGAAAATGCCCCTTTCATGAAAACTTTAAATCAGAGCTCGATTCAGTCAAAAAGAAAAGCAGACGCTGTTAGATTAAGCTTTCAAATCACAAACTTTGCGACAAAGAGTGAGCGCCCAAAAAGGAAATGAAAATAATTATTTCCTAAATAAATAACAGTTTCTACAATCTACAAATTTCGCAAACGTATAATTTATTTGCTTCAATTCCCTGTCAAAGTGTTATATTACAAACATATAAAGAGAAAAAATAAAATGTAATTTGTATAAAATGGAAGTTTCGATCGAACAAATCAAAGTAAAACCTTTTCATTTGCTTGAATCAGCAAAGATAAAAATAGAATAATGGCGCACAATTCGTAAAAATTTGGGTCCGAAACATTTTGTACATAACATAAGTAACGAGCAATGAACGAAAGTTTTCTTTTGTAAGTAGAATTCATATTTTAAGTTTATGAAATAAATATTAGAAAAAACATTTTGGACCAAAGGCATATTCATTTTCATTTTAATGAGGGAAGTTTTTTTACATAAACGAGCGAAACTGATGTTCAGCAGCAAGAATTTTTTTATATTATTTGTAAAGGTTTCTTCTTATTCTTCCTATTTGAGGTTAACGACGCACATTATTCACGTAACACTCAAATTTATAGCGGCTGCAAACTAAAGCTTCATTCCTTTATGAGTTTAATTGAGGAGATTAAAAAGAGAGACCGAAGGAAAGAGCGAAAGCGTTGTATGCACTGCAGAAAATAAGCGCAACTGTGAAACAATGAAATTGGATATTTGATCATCAGTGTAATTGCTGAAGAAAAGAGTTTCTTTCGTTTTTCATTAATTTTGCACGCAAAAATCAATTAGAAACAAGCTAAAAATTCGTTTTTTCAAAAGCTTTGAAAACTGATGTGAGGCTACTGTATGCGTATGTTTATGTAACCATTCACGTTTAACGTTAAACTCTGTTTTCGAGAAAGATAATTTCGGCGACAAGTCCAACTTTACTTCGCTGAATCGTACTTTTGATGTGAAATTTGTATTCAGAGTGTAGCGCAAATAGTAAACGAAAATAAAAGAGTAAATGAGTGTAAGCTACGCACGAGCATTCTAAACACAGCTTTTGTTATAGATGCAATTAAAGCAAGACCTGAATAATATGTTGAATCTTAAAAAAGAGAAGCAAAAATTGAATAATTAATCCCGTGATATGAAGTCATTAGTTGCATACTGTCAGAATTAAACTTTCAGAAAGCAAAACTCAATTTTTCTCGCGATTCTGATAGAAAGCGAGAGAGAAAATGATCTTTACTATTTAATGCATGTTATGAATTGGTTGAGGAACTAATTTTCTCATTGAACTCAATCGACGCAATCATGGACCGTGGAAATCTATTTTCTCAGTTATATACATATTACTTCTATAAATTAATTATCGTCCGTGTCATTATACGCCAACTTACACGAAAAACTTATTTTAGCCTTTTTCTACAGCCTAAAAAAGTTTAGCGAAAGTTTTTTTCTGATCAAATCATTTATTGCAATCACAATGTACATCACTGTGAACATCACTGTGAACACTCACATCACTGTGTACATTTCATGAACCATTCATCTAAGTAATGAATATGGTTGCCTACGAATTGTATAATAAACTCTAGTGTTGTACATCGGCACTTTACGTGTATCACTTACTGCAAACCTCAATCATGCTATTAGAATAGAGAAAAACCATAGAAGTTA
>NCKU01003671.1:0-14396 GCA_003675995.1 Dinothrombium tinctorium | reverse complement strand
AGTCTTTTTGTAATTTTTAATATTCACACAAAATATAAAAATTTGAAAATGCGTAGCTTTTACAGTGTTTTAAATTTACGTTTCACATTTCGAAGAAAGTCTCACATTTTGCAAAAACACTTTCATCGCGTGCTTTGGTGTAAACAAACGCGCGATGAAAGTGTTTTTTTTTTGCAAAATGTGAAAGATATTCTTCAAAATGTGAAATGTAAGTTTAAAACACTGTATTATCCTTTTACTACAATTAAATGTAACTTTAAAAAGTTCAAAATTGATTTGAGTGAGAAAATTTTTCTGTTCAGTTCGATTTCATTACTATGTGCAATATCTTTATCACGTTTTCATTGATATTTATAATGCGTTTTCGCGGCCCTTAAAAGTTTGCACTTTTTAAGTCTAACGACAGAATTATAAATGCAGTAAAAATACGACAAAATTAGAGCGCGATCCCTTTCAAGTGGAAAACGTGATTCGGTAAACAGGAGAAAACGGGGCTTTTGAAAAAAGTGTTTTTCGAAACTCTTTAAAAAACGTGAATTTCGAAAAATGGCTCAGAATGCGATGCAAGCGATGGGCGACACGACTGCCGATCAAATCAAGCAATTCAAAGATTTCATTTTAAATTACAACCGTCTTTCGGAGCAATGTTTCAACGATTGCATATTTGACTTCACGACGCGAAGTTTGTCGTCGAAAGAAGAAAATTGTTCGAATTATTGCGTTGAAAAGTTTCTGAAGATGAATCAACGCGTTAGTCAACGTTTTCAAGAGTTTCAAATGATAGCCAACGAAAAACTACAACAAACATAATAGGTGCCGTTCAATCACATCTCTTCACGCTAATTATATCAATTGTTAATTCGATAAATAAGAAGTCAAGTATTAATGTTCAGAAGTTTTAAAGCGGTTTGAACCCAAATCGGATAGTTCTCCTTTGTTGAGTAGTGGTTTTGTAATGTTTTCTTTATAAAATTTTCAAATTCTTGATTCCGTATTGATTCGCGTATTTTCTCCATAAAACGCATTTGAAAGCGAATGTTATGTTGAGTTAGTAAATGACAACCGACTGTGTTTTGGCTTTTGACTAAATGATGAATATATGCTCGCGAATAGCCCGATTGACATACCACACAGTTACATTCGCTTTCAATCACATTGAAATCTTCAGCCATTTTGGCGCTTTTTAGATTTAAAGAAATACCGTACTCGATTAAAGCTGAACCGAATCTTGCTGTCCGTGTCGGATAGACGCAATCAAACATATCGCATCCTAAAGCGACACACAACATCATATCAACAGCAAAACCGACACCCATCAAATAACGTGGTTTATCGTCCGGAAGACTTTCTGTAGAACAAGCAACCATTCTTATGAATTTCTCTTTCTCTTCTCCACCGCTTAAACCGCCGATGGCTATTCCGGGAGGATCTCGAGCGACAATCTCGTCCGCACATTTTCGCCTTAAATCGGCGTCGAGACCGCCTTGAATTATTGGAAATAAATTTTGCTCATTTTCTCTACATTTATGCGCTTCTTTACATCTCTCATACCATCTTATAGTTCTTTCAGTCGCTTCTTTGAAACGTTTCTCATCATTAGCCGTACTTGAAACAACATCATCCAATTGCATTATGATATTGGCGCCAATTTGATGTTGAATTTGAGTCGCTTTCTCGGGGGGTAAGGAAAGCATTTTGTTGCTATCGTACGGCGATGTAAATGTAACACCATCTTCACTCACTTCCATCAATTTACTTAAAGAAACCATTTGAAAACCACCGGAATCGGTAAGCAAAGCATGCGGCCAATTCATAAACTTATGCAAGCCGCCGGCATTTTCGACAACGTCAGAACCCGGCCGTGAGGCCAAATGGTAAGTGTTCGAAAGCATCAAACGACAAGCAGTGGCTTCGACTTGCGATGGCAGTATCCCCTTCATAGTCCCATTAGTTCCCACAGGCATAAATACCGGTGTTTCTATGTCCACCATTCGTTCGCAATCCGGCTGCTTCAAACGCAAGTGTGCAACTCGCGCGCGAGTTGACGAGCAAACGGCCGTCACACTAAATGAGAGCGGTTTGCTCATTTTTACTTTCGACTCGTATTCATTTCGACTTTAAACCAAATAATTAATTTTAAAAGTGTCGCCCAGTTTGTCGAAATTCGAACGCGTGTGTGTTTTCGCCTAAAGCGGACACATGTTCGAAACGACGCAATCGCAGTTCGCGCCTCTCCGCGACTGAACGGCAATTTGTTTCCAAACGTGGCCTTTGTTTTCTGCTTTCATTACGATTCTTTCGATTTAATTCACGTTTTCATTCCTAAAGCATCGGTTTCAGAATTGAGAGAGTAAAGCGAACACTCAAAAAGCGAAACGCGCAATGATCGACGCTTACGACGAGTCGGCATTCGAAGCGTTTTCAAACGACAAATTCATTATTGACAATGTTTTAGCGAACGACATTTTCGGTGAGTTGTTCAATGCTTGTTTTCGTCGACAACACATTTCACTTTGTATTGAAACAAGAAAACGTTACTCTTATTTTGAATCATGTTTTTTTAATGAGTCCACTCTTTTGCATTCAATTTAAAGATACACTCGAAAATGGACCTAATTTATGGGATGAAATCAGCAGCTATCATTTGGCTGAATTGAATACAAACACTTCGTGCAATTACAATGACATTCTCAATCAAAGTGATGTCAGTGTGGACACAGAAAAAATGCTTGTTTGTTCAAACAATAGTGGCAATAATCTTTATGAATGTTCAGCTCCTGGTTTAACACCGCCGGACACACCCCCGAGTTCAGATCGAAGTACACCGCCGATTTTGAACGATTTCACGACTGGTACCAACTGTCAAACCTCAAATTTAATACTTTCTTTGCCTACATTTCCTCATTGTTCAAATGTACATAATTTACCTAAAATACTACCACTCTCTAATCCGAGTTGTCCTCAAACTATGCATAACAATAACAACTGTAATAAACTCGATTTGCAGAAAACAACGTCAAACGTAAATGGTGCAAACAATAAGCAAATCTCTTTTGAAGAAAAGCAGCGCTTAAGTCAATTGAAGAAAGAAGCTCGAAAGTTGCGGAACCGCGAAGCAGCAAATTGTTCTCGCAAAAAGAAACAAGAAAGACTCGAAACATTAGAATCAAAAGTGAACGAGTTAACGTTGGAAAATATTAAACTAAAGGAAGAAAACGCTTATCTTATTTCCCAAATAAATGCACTTAAATCGGAAAATGCAACGCTAAAACAAACCTTTTCACCGATTTTAGGAACAAATAAACGAAAAGCTACTCTAAGCCTTTTCGCATTTATTTTTATGTTGGGTTTCAACATTGCACCATTTACTGGATTGCTTTCAGGTAGCGATCAAACTAAAGTGTTCGAAACCCCTACTGTCAAGACTTTAGAGTTTGGTCACAGAAATGGTCGTTCATTACTGTGGTCAAATCAAGAACAAATAAGCGAAAAATTGAATCTTCTTCCTGTTGATCTCGAAATGAAACGAAATGATTATTTGGTAAACAAAACCAACGCGTATGATCCTGATTGTCATACTTATTTCAATAAAACCGAATCTTTGAGGCTAGAGAAAGAGCTCAGAGGCTTTGCTTTGCGTAACGTGAAACTGGTCGACGGTAAACTTGCGAGAAAGAAGCAAAGTTCACCAAACTCTATGGCAAACTCTAAGAAACCACTACCTCTATCAACAATGTCAATTCAAAACTCATTACTTAATTATAAAAATTACGTCGATTTGTACCGACGAAAAATTGAGCATTTTCCTGTGTCTTACAATGATTTGCTCAAGGCTATTCACCCACGAGATGACACATTTTACTTTGTTTCTTTTTCGACCATTGATCATTTGGTGCTACCCGCTGAATCGAACGTCACAACTAAAGTGAGGCCGCGCTTTTCAATCCTGATGCCTGAACTCAGTCGTGAAATTGAAAGGGTGAATGGAACCGGCTTAAATAATATCTACGAGCAAATGGCAATGATGCAAATCGATTGCGAAGTTTTGAATATGAAAATGGTAATGATAAAAAACTTGATATCGCTTCAATCGACTAACGACAACAGCAATAGCAAGTTGAAAAATAAAAGAGGAAGAAGAACGACGCAAATGCGATCCGCTCGAGAAAAAAGACAACACAAGTATTGATTTGTGGCCAGTGACTGCAAAAAGTGCAAGAATTTTTTTTTTCTATCTGAATGCTTCTTTTATTTTAATTTTCTCTTAAACTAACACTTATATATATAGAATATCTATTTATTTTGGTTTTGTTTTTTTTAAAAGTTTCTTTTGTACTCTTCGTTTTCAAATACTTTGAACAACGCACTTGAAAAATAAGCAATTCACGGTTTGTAACAATTTCAATGTGATTCTAGTCTTAAAACATCACTTTGCAATAAACGTAACTTGCTATTAGAAAATAGCTCATCGAAACTAAAGATTTTTTCAAAGCCACTTTTCAACAGTCACTTGTCATCCTTTTTAGCTGTGTGTGTGTGTACTCAATCGATTCAAATGATGGCTTAAAAAAAATCGCTGCAATCTATCAAAAAGATTGAGCCAAGAAAAAAAAAACTTTTCGTTTGCTTTGTGAACGATTTTGTGTGTTCATAAAATGTTTGCCTCAGAATTTCGTAATTTTTTTTTCATATTTTAGCTGTCAAAAAATGGTTCATTATTTAAATGATACACCATTTTTGCAAAGAATTGAACATCATTAATAGGGCGGGTCGTACTCGGACTAACCTAACTTTTCCGCGTTGCGGCAAGTTACACAAAAAAAATTCTCAACCCTTGTGATTTGCGACTAAATGGTGATGTGGTTATCGAGACTAAATCGCATTTCTCGTTTTCATTTTCTTCTTCGTTTTTATTTCTGCAATAATACTATTCGCGTAAATTAAGATCCCGAGTGTAGCGTGAAAATGTACCATTTTAAAGAAGTGATACGCTTTGAAGTTTAGAGTAAAAAGCATTTTTGAAATGAATGCGTTTTTTTTTCTTTCGATAAACGAAAAGAAAAACAAATTTCAACAGTTTTTACTCTGCTTCTTCTCTCTTTTCGATTAAACTTCAGGTTTACGATTCATTTCGACAAAACTGCTCACCAGCTAGCGATCACTGCTACGTGACCCCATAAAAATTGTGTTCTGTTAATTTTCACAAACACAAAATGTGTACTTAATTTTCTTTTCTGCTTCAATGAGATAAATAGTACTACCACGTTAATAAATTATGTTTAGCGAATGCGATCGTTTCGCAATTTTCACTACTATTCTCTCTCTCTCTCTCCATTAAATATTAGATCTCTTGGTTTCACAGTAATTAATTTACATAAATTACACGAGCGTGCTACTAGTAAACCGCGTAAGTCGTTAAAAACTGGCATTTCACTTTTTTTTAAAAAAGCTTAAAACTTTTAATATGCGATCGAAGCGTATGCAATAAACACGTAAGATAGTTTAGGTTAACGGCCCGTGCGGTAAATTGATTTTTTACTTTAAGCTGCGTTTCGCTAAAAGAGTGAAAATAAATTTCGTGAAATTATGAGGAAAATATTTTAAATGACCGCAACTTTAGATTAAGAACTTACCTCAAGTGATTTAGCAGAGAAAACGTTTCGAAGTAAGCAAATCAACTTCGCAATCGTCGGTTTTTTCCAGAAATTTAAACTTTATCATATTTCACACTTCATGATTGAAAACCTTCTTTCTTTATTCACAATTACAACAATTGCGTCTCGAAATTATAAAAATTACGTTCAATTCTCCTTTTCAAAACGGCGAAAGTTTGAAAACGAATGATACGATTTCGAAAGACGCCAACTTTTTTCATCGAATAAACTTTGTTCTTTCCTCATTAAGTTATTTTGAATTGAAAAATGTTCATAAATAAATAAATAAATTATGCAATTATAAATAAATAAATTAGTAATAAATAAAAATGAGAATTTTAAATGAGAATGACGTGAGTGCTTTTTCGTTCATGTTTTCATGTTTTTCATTTCAAGTACCAAAATAAGTTAAGACCTACCCTCAGCGTGTAGAGATGTATTTGAGTTCCCGTATCACAAACGCACACAAATTTAAAAAAAAAATCCGACGAATCGCATCGCAAAAGCGACGACGCTTCAGTTTTTACATAGTGATTAAATTGTACAGTGGGCTAAAAAAATTGATGGTGTCCATCGACCGTTTCGGCCAAGAGCACCGATTTTTTTTTTCTTGAAAAAAGTTGCACTTTTCGTATCACAAGTTTGAGTATTCGGTTTCTTCTTTTCATTGTAACATTTTAACAGATGGTTTACTTCGCCTTTGAGCAGCAAAATAGGCAACTGTACAAACGTACAGCACGAGTAGCAATGCACAGATCACGCTAAGTGCCATCAATGAGGTACGCGATACACATCGATCCACGCTTAACATCGCTTCTTTCGCTCGCGTTTCTGTAATCATAATAAATTTACAATTATTGGCAAAGGCGAGAATTAAAAAAGTGAAACGAAATACGAGCAAAATTTGAAAAACGTGAGTTTAATAAAATATTCGCCGCGTACCGTTTGCGTTTAATTGATCCATTGTCGATCGCGAAGCACCAGCATCATTAAAATCGAGCACTAAAATTTCATGGCTTAAAGTCATCTCGTCATCGCTTTCGTATCGAGTCGATCGCCGTCTACGACCCCATGATTCGACATTCTCACGTCCGATGCCGCAAACGACCTGTTAAAGGAAGCAAACAATTAAGATGCACCTGACCAGCGAAGTGACACGAACAGGCTCGCATTTGCCGATGCAGTATTTTACATTGCACTGGAATATGACTCCGTACGATTCGGTGAAGCGGAATGCTTCGTAGTTGCTTTCGAGAGCGTTGTTATTTTCAAGAAAATGTGGAAATATTGAACTGTCGACCGGGCATCTGTCGAATAAATAGGATGCGTTAATCGTTAAAATCGCATTTCTTCCTTTTTGTACCCATGGTCATCAATAATCTCGAAAGTGCTTCTCGCGTCTTTGGCCATTGCGACACAGCTTCGCGCAAATATACCATACGGTGTGCTTTCAGGTATTTGTATCCTGAAAGTCAATCGATCACCGATTCTAACGGTGCTTGCCTCCCTGCCATCAGGACCGTAAATGAGTATCTTCGGGAGTGGCGCTTCAGGAGAGGAAGTAATTTGTTGGGTCTCGGGATCCCTGAATGATGATAATAATAATAAATGCGGCGATAAGACATTTGAACGTAAAGAGAAATTTAAACGGTCACTACCTGACAGGCATCATTCCGAAAGAAACGTTGCGTGATGTTGTTTCATAAGTGCAGCGTACGTGATACACTTTGTCTGCCTTTGTAAGCACTACATTATGGTGCTGCAATACCACTGTGTTAGTGTAGATACCAGCCTAATGGAAAGCAGGTGAATGCAAATTTGCACCTTCCACAAGAGAGAAAACATACCACCGATTGTGTGTTGCATTCCTGTCCGCTCAACGACATGTCTAACTGAAATTGTTGGCTATTTCTTATATGAGCATTGCACGTTTCGCTTCTGCCGAGCGCATAGATTCTACCGTGAAACGGTCGACTCGTTCTCACGTTCACAATTATTCTTGTGTCTGTACATTTCAACGTTACATCGTAACAAACGCCATATGAATCACAAGACGGATCTGTTGCTCCTTTTACGTCGTCTCGTACTGGCTGCGTGGGGGTTACTGGCGGTTGAGTGGATGCAGGTATTACTGATGGCTTGCCGGCACTCGCCGATGCTGTCGGCTGTCCGTGAATTGGAATAGCTGTGTCATCTGCAATTATTGATATCGTGTCAACTCTTATTTATTTGAAACTGCTGTCAATTAATTACTTGCGCAACCAGATTCTAAGTAGACAGCCGTCGTTTCTCCGCTGTCAAAAAGTGGTAATGGATTTGGTGTCGCTGTGAAAGTATCCGTTCCATCGGGAAATGTTTTATAATCGAGATGATAAAGCGCGCAATTCGGCTGTCCGGGTTTGTAATTGGGTCGATATAATATGGATCTGCAAACGAATTCATTCTCGATGGTACACGCGCGCAGACAGCCTCCTTGCGATTTAACCTGAGCGAATGAGAAAGAAAAATTATTGCGATGAAGGTGAAAAGGGCTTTAAAAAAACTGCTTCACTAAAGTTGCTTAAAAAGTTCACGAATTCAACTCAAGAATAAATAATGCGGAAGAATAATAATTTTATGTAAATTGCAACAATTGGCGGTAAATGCGCTATTAGAATTAAGCACACTCTTTCCAGTACTTACCAACAACTCTTTGTCCGGATAATAATTCAATTCAACAAAGTAAGAAATTTTGTTCAATGGAATACTTAGCTTCGGGTAATCGTAAACTCGTTGATCTTGACATATATCATCGGCTAGATGAATGAAAAGTCACAATCAATAGAGCACAAATAATTTATAAACACACAATTTTTATAAGGGAGAGAAGTAACCTTATGGCCTTATGACAGACTTTACACGACAACAATCATTCAGAAAGTTTTTCACCATTAAAAAGCTTTCTGTTCAATCTTAATAGCTTCCCTTGAGTAGGTTACGATTGCGTGCGATGATTATGGTCAATCATGTTCTTTCAAAAAAAATTCTTTCATTCATCAGTCTACATCACGAAAAATTTATCATGCAAATTACAACTGTTCAATGATATAAGTTAGAGAGCGGGAGTGAGATATGCATAGAGAAATCGCTTGCATCGAGTATCATTTAAAATTCAACAATCATTCTCATACTGCGTTCATTATTGATTGCGATCGAAAATATGCATCGATTGTGAATTATGTGCGGCTTGAGAAAAGAAAGAGAAAAGCTTCATTGATTTTAAAACGCACGTCTTTTAACATCTTTGTTTTTTAAATAATAAAATATGACAAGTTCAGCGGAGATCTTCAATCAAACAGAGAAATCAATGAGAAGCATTGTTCTGTAGCGCTAATAATTGAGAAGCAAACAAAGAAGAGAAAAAAAAAAAATTCAAAGCACTCAACTGCGATGCTTAAATGTTTCTCACTTTCAATAATCGTCGAAATAATATTATGAACGAAGAGAAAAAAATTGAACAAATCTTAAATGTATAATAAAACAGTGCGAACATCAAATTGCATTTATAAACTGCGTGAGTGTTAGCAAAACTTACCTTGAAGGCAAAAGTTTTCGAAATAATCAACGTCCTGAGCTTCGACCAATTCGACGGGAAAAGCGCCCGGCGAACGACGGTCGTATTCGCTCAGATGGCATTGCAATGTTGCGTAGTTGAATTCGACCGAGCGACAAACAAAGCGTACCTAATTAATAATGAGATAGAAAATTTTTAAATATGTCTAAAAAAGAAGATAGCAAAGAAACGAATTATGAGCACAATTTGAAACGACGTATAAAAAATTTTTACGCTCGTCTAAACGACGCTATTGAGCGCATTAAGTAAACAAAGGGTGAAACAACTCATTTGAATATAAATGGCGAAGTTTCATTTATATTCGCAGTCAAACATATTCGATTTGTTCGAAAACTAGTGATAATTCGTGTGTTCATTTTTATGCTTCACTCGAACAGATATTCAAATTTTTTGTTTTGCTTTTTTAGTTTAGAAATGTTCATTGAACACAAAAGAGAGTTGAACAAACTTGAACTTGAATTAAAAAGTTAAGCAAAGAAAGCGAAAGAGAGAAAGAGAAAAAACGCTTTCACATTGAATATTTGAAAATTTCAAAAAATTTCAAATGCGAGTATATACCTCGTTAAGACAAGCAGCGAGGCAAGCATCCTTGTTTGAGGTATAGATAATCGCGTTGTCCAATCCTCGTAACACCCGATTCGGGTACCTCTCGAATGTCCAAAGACGATTACAGGTGTTATCTGACAGTATAATCGTTTATTGAAAATGATTGATGGCGAATGGTGCGCTTTCACCTGATCTTAAATGCAGCTTGTTAAAAAAGTAAAGATTCACCGCTTTCTGCGTGTTTCCGACTACGGTCGGTCCCGGACTAGCGCCGGTAACGGGCGACGAGTATTTGTTGGCTATTGTTTCGTTCATCAAACGACAAGTGGTCTCTTGCAATGGTGCCAATGGATTGACCACGAAGCTAAATGTTGACGCTGTACAATCGACTTCGTCACGGCACCAGCCGAGACACTCGTATAGTGAGACATTTCGTATAGTGTAGTAGATGTTGCCGGGAAAATCTCTGTTTGTCATCTTCTCGAATGTAACTTTGCCTGTTTTCGTGAAAATCATAGCCGCGTTATTCGAGAAAACGAACTTTTCGCTGAATTTTACGATCGCTTCGAAAAAATTTAGCGCTTGTGTTTTATTTCGGGTTCTTTAAAGCTTGGATAACAGTGTTATACAACAATAATCACTTTTTCGAAGCGCGGTTAACGACCGGATTTAATAATCCGGTCCTCTCTCTTCGTTATTAGACTGTCAAATTTTTGTTCTTCACACTCGACTAACTTTCAGAAATGTGTAAAATTGAAAAATTTCTTCTTCTCCTTTTTTTTTCTCACTCGCCTCACTCTCAAACGTGTGGCACTCAATTTTGGCACTTCTCAAAGCGCGACACTTCGCAATACGCACAAAATCGATCCCTTTTCATTTTGTGCCACTTGTTTCACTCGCAAAATTTTCAATTGAACTCTGTGCTCTCTTGTCGTATGAATAACTCGAATAATTTGCGGAGAAAAATTATTGTGAATTTATTTTCTCTCTAGGCAAAATTTAATTTCTTTTAACTAACAAAACACATTTTTTTCCAGTAATCGAAACCAAATAATGGCCGTTCTTCTTCTTCATTTCTTCACTTTTCAGCGACAATTTTAAAATTTTGAATCGATCACCTATGCTCTCAAAGCGTTTAACAAATTTAACGTCTCATTAATTTTTGTTAAAATTTTTTCGAATATTGAAATGCACGCCTTCTTTTTTGCCTTTCAGTCTAATGCCCTTTTAAATGTTTGAAATTAAAATTTCATTCAAATGCTCTAGCCTTTTACCCAAATCTTATATTATACACACTTTGAGTGCATTAAATTTTATTTTTATTTATTTCTTTTTTCTGTGAGACACATCAATGCTGATCTGCATTGAAACAGATCCTGGATGAGCCGTTAAACTTAACCTGTTGCATGTGCTGTGTACTTATTTCTCTACCGACTAATTAGCGAATGAAATGAACGAAAAAATTAAATTCGCTTCTTGCTTCGTTTTAGACTTGAAATGAGAGAGAATTAACGGTTCAAGAAATTAAACGAAGAAACGAATTGCTGTTAAGGTTATAAAGTTTAACACATTTCTACCGTAAAAGCAAAAATATTCGCTTTTCAAAAACTTTTTTTATGCTTTTCAAATAAAAAATAAAGTTTTGAAGTGAAAGAAGAAAAGTTTCAAATGTCGGCAATTTAAATTTGGCCTGATTTTTTTATCTGAGAAAGGGCAAATTTCCAATAATATAAAAATTTCGACAAACGTCAAACTTGGATTAAGTTATATCGCTTGAAAGATTTTTACACGAATCGTTTAAAACTCAATTATTTAATTTATATTTTTTCTCAATTGTTTTTTGTATATGAAAATAAAGCGAAAAAAAATTATCATTTTTTTCAAACAAAATGGACACAAATGTAAATGCAACGCAAACAAACAAAGCTCAGCGAATAAAACCGCTATCCGGTGAAAAATCACGCTCCTCTCTGGTCATACCATTTTTTAATTAACCCAATAGTCGATCGTGATCATTGAATTAATTTAAAGTCAAATAACGCAATTTTTTTCTGAGCTTAACTTTTTTAGCAAATTATAATAAAGTGTGAAAAATGAATAAAGTTAATTTTCGAAATGAAAAATCACGTTTTTAGAGAGTAAAAATATTCGTTTTCGCGAAATAAAAATTTTTCACTCTTTTACGGAAAAGAGTGAGTGCAATTCTTAGGCGTGGTGCATTGTAATAAATAAACAACTTCATTAGATTTATTATAGGTACGAAGCAAATTTTTAAAAAATTTTTTTCATTTTCAATCTCTCAATAAAATTGCATATTAATTAAAGCGAGCACAAAAGCGCGAAGTGGCGAAGATCTTGACGATGATGAAGAAGAAGAAGAGGAGAGAAAGAAAGAAAAAAATACGGATTTTACTCACCATTTGTTCTATGTAATAGCAGGAAGAGAAACGAGCATATAAATAGTGCGATTCGTTTGACCGTCCAGTTTACGTTCAAAGTTTTACATTTAACTAAATTCGCATACCAAGAACTCATTTTTGCTTCTTTACTCGATCTTTTTTGCTCAATTCTACGCACACTTTTTCTTCTTTCAAATAACGAGCATAGACCAGTCTGTTGATGATAATGTCTGCGAAAAAAGAAATCAATCAAGTGTTGTGAGTGAAAATTGCTCGAGTGTGGTAAGCAAAGCAGAAAAAAACTTAGAAGAAGAAGAAAACTAAGAAAAAGAAAAGTTCTGTGAATATTCGTAAATAACAAACGCACACACACACACACACACACACTATACCATTTCCACCGTTAATTAGTCTCATCGATGATAATCATCGAAGCATCCATCGTTTTTCATTTTCATTTTCGCTTTTTTTTCATTGAAAAGCGACCACCACTTATTTCATCGACGATTGACCTGACTGCAGAAATGGGCGGTCATCAGATAGAGATGGAAGAAAGAAAAGAAGCTTCCCTGATTTATTTGACAAAAAATTTTCTATAATATTCGTAGCGTAGTGAAGTCGACTCCCATTTTTCAACTAATAAAATATATGAGATATACGCGAGTCACGATTGAGAATTTTTTTTTGAAGCGCATATTGTATCGCAAGCAAAAGCGAATGCGACGACAAGAGCCGACTCTATGATGCATTTAAGCACGGATCAAATTTACTTCCAGTTTATGCGAAAGCTTCTCTACTTTCAATCTTCGTTCTTCGCTCGAAACATCGCCTGCATCGAATGCACGCTCCAGCAAAGTATTACATATTATTTATCTATCTTTATACGTTTATTTATTTCGAAAAGCTCGCAAAAAAATTCATCAATCGCTCATTAGCTCTCATCCAACTTCATCATTGTCATCGAAATAAAAGTTTCTGTTCAAGAAAGAGAAAAAATGACTTAATTATTTGCTCGTTGCGTTTCCCATTTCAAATTCCAGCGTTATTTTACTTTAAAATTAAAATGAAAGCGATTTTTAATTCGATCGAAAATATAATACTTAAATATATCGCTCTCAGCATTCTCGCATCTCGCTCGCTTTCGTCGCTTCTTCATTCTTCACAAATAAAAAAAATCCTCGCGATGGATCATTCAGAAAATTTTTTTTCTAAAGTTGTTTTTCTTGAATTAAAAGCGATGAATAAATGAGAATAAAGTGCATACACTCAGCGTAAGAAAAATCGCGCCATTGTTGCGTTCATTTATAAACAATTCGATGAAAAGGGAAGCTGCATTTTTACGATCGTAAAAATTAAAAAAGCGGAAAAAGAGGAATACTGAACCGTAATTATTTCCGATTCCGTTTCGCGCTCAAAGATAGTGTCCTCAACACTAAAGCGAGTGTCCGCAAGACTTAAGCGTAATAAAATGTAAGAAATAAAAATTAATCAAAGAAGGCAAATATTGTGAAATTCATTCGAATTGTTCACCTACAAATGCAACATTGGTGCGATTTCTCTGACGCTGCGTGTAGAAGCGAAGCGAAAAAAGTTCAAATACTATGCGAAATTTAAGAGGATCCTAAACAAATCATTTTCACTTCATAATATATTAGAATCGTAAATGTAATTGAGCAAGCCGAAAAAAAGATTCCGCATTACTATTTTCGCTAAGCAATAAACTTTTTTCGATCACATAAAACTTGAAAATATTTTCTATAATAATCAAAAAGGAATAAATCTGAAATTTAAAGTAAAGTACTGTGTCATTTTTTTTTTTGCTCGGTTCTCATTGAACACATTACCCATATTTTTGGGAAGCGAATGTGCCATGCACCGAGAAATTATATAATTTTCTCATTCTCTCTCGTTCTCCCTATTCCCTCTCCCACTCTTCTCTCGAGCGAGATAATTTTCAAGAACTCATAAACACACACACACACGCACGCACTTGTGTGTCACTTTCAGGAAGCTTTACATACCATTAAAATATTTATAGGAAAGAAGAAGTAGATTATTAACTTTTTTTTGATATGTTACATTTCATCAATTCTAGCGTTACTCTTTTAAATTTTTCTCGCTTAATTTAAAGTAACAATCAAAGTTCGAACGAAAAAAAAAACGAGAATTTAAATTTTAAATAGA
>NCKU01003670.1:0-14404 GCA_003675995.1 Dinothrombium tinctorium | reverse complement strand
TGAATTGAAATATTGTTTTTATGAAGTAAACAGCGATTAAGACGTGTCGCAATTAACGTAAACGCTGACGAAGCTGAGTGCGCGAAAATGTCGAGTTTAAGTTCTAATAGTTGCTTTTGAAATTGGCCGCAATATTCAAAACATTAGCACGGAGTCGATGCAACAAGAATCGAGCAGTTTTAGTGCTTTCAATTGTTTCGCTTTGAAAAGTTTTTCTATTAAAAAACTCGATTTCGAAATGATTGCAAAGAAAAGGTGTGAGTGAACGCTATTCCGCACTGTGCCAAACTAATTATGAAAGAAAGAAAAAAATTAGCGTTGAATGCACGAAAAAATTAAAAGCACGGCTTTCGTTCGTTGTATGCGAGATGAAGTGAAAGAAAAAGTGTTACGAGCGCGATGGCGAACACGGCGAGCGTTTTGCGAAAATTTCAATTTTTTCGAGAGCGAAATCGCTTTCGCCGCTGCACGAAAAAGAATTTTCAAAAGTGATCGTTTTTTGACGAAACTTGTCGATTGCAAAAGATAAACGAGTGAGTTGCGGTCGCAAACTGCAGCGATTGATGCGAGCTGATCTAAGCAGTTTGCGAATGTGTTTTCGCTGCTCTTTTAGCTTTACAAACTGAATGAAGGTTCGAGTTGAGTGAATTTTAACTACACTTTCGCTTCTTCCTCCGCTTCTTCGACGAAGGAAAACATTACTCGAACTTGTGCTGCTCATTTTCGACGCTTTCACGACCATTTCTTCGCACAATCTTCGCACTTTCGAACGGAGAGCGCTCATTTCGTTTTTCTTTTCTTCTCTCCTCTTAAAGAGAAGCTCAGCGAAAAGGCGCACAATTTTGTGCGGAGACCGCCTCAAAGTAAGAAAACAATTTCACAGTTGAAATGAGTCAAATGGAAGTGATTGAAGAATATTTGCGCCTAAAGGCATTATGAAAAAGAGCAAATCGCACTCAACACATCCGTACACAGCGGCACGGTTCGGATGGCGAGCAGTGCGTACATGAAACGAGCAGAAATTTAATCGAAAATTGTTAATTTAAAAAACGAGGCTCGAAACTGAATTATCGCCGTTTAAGTTGATGCATTGTTCGATATAATCAATGTGCGCTCGTTAGTGGCTAATAGTCTCTTGTCGTGATGTCCAGCTTTGCGAGCGAGAGAGAGAGAGAGAGAGAGCACTTTACTGTTTTTTTCTCGGGCCGTTTGCGGTCAATCGTCTGTGAAGAGGAGGCAAATAGCCGCGCTTTCAGCGCTGAGGTCAATCGCAGTTTTTATTTCATTTACGTTGCTAGAAAATATTAATAAATAGAGGCGAAAAAATGATGACATCGTGACTGAACTCATCGTTTATTTGTCATTATTAAGCGAGGCGAACTTTTGAAAATTTGCAGCAAATTGTTTGCGCGCTGTTTTCGAGTTTGGTTTAAAATGAAACACATGCAAATGCAATAATACGAAGCGAACGCAGCGAGGCTGTGAAAATAATTGAATAATTGAAAGCATTGCGAGTAACTGCGCTCCACTTTCGCTGACTGCGTGTGCCATTTGAACGGCACTTAGCACTCGCTGCCTCTGTACTTTTCGCACACAGAGTGCGAGCGATGGATGTTAAGAGATCAGTGCAAAGCGAAAATGTGCACTCGTAAATTGTGCAATGAATGTTGTGCGGCAGAAAGCAAATTGTTGGCTGCCAACGAATCGACGCTCGAAGCGTTGCTCTCGGTTTTATTTCTTCAATGGTCAACGATTTAAACAAATTTGGTTTGATTGCGTTTCGCCGTTCACCAGAAGAAGAAGAAGAAGAGCACGAAGCCGGTAATCGATTGTTGGCGAAGAAAATCAATGCCCAAGCGATCGTTCTATTTGCTCTCTTTTCGCCACTCACCGTTTTCACGTTGATTTTAATTGCAAAACTCATTCACTCGTTTTAAATTTGTTCGCCATTTCGATGTCACGTTCACTACTCGAGTTAATTCGCCGTCTGACAGAACGCAGGTAGCGAGCGAAAAGTGAAAAGGTACATTTTTGTTTGCTCTCCAAACAGAAGCTCGTAGATTTCGTGTTCATTGCTTAAATGTGTAACTTTTCGAGGAAACATTGAAACGCACTAAATTCGAGTTTACTTTGCAATAAGCGATTGTGTACTATTTATGGTTTTCGTGAATGCGACTGAAAGTGGTTTATGAAAGAGAGAAAACACATGAAACAAGAAGCTACACTAACTATATTTTACCACTTCTCTGCTTCTTGTGCGCTTTCGCTCTCGTTGCAGCGCTATACTTTTCGTTTTATCGCCGCTAATTTCCACTATGTTTGCTTGCGTTCTCTGCGCGCCTTTTTTTGCGAACTTTCCTAAACACTATGAATATTTGAGCACTTTGCGCGAATAAAGCAGCGGCGAAGTAAATACTTTGGAAGCAGCATTTGAAGCCCTTCTTCATAAACTCATTTCGCACAATACATCATACTTTGCGATTCGTATTTAAAAGCAAAATCAAACACCGAAAGCAATCGAAGCGAAACGCGAGTTCGAAAATGAGTGCACACAGCGGTTAATATATACGCGCACAACTACAGAAGTATGCACTGAAACGCATATCGTGCACGAAGTTTAGGGTCAATATTTTCTAATTTTATTTATCATCTCTATTTTTTTATGCTGTCGCCGTAATTTAATAGCGTTTGCGAGGAGCAAAGCAAAAGCTCAGGTAACATTATCCGCCGTTACCTGCGAGTTTGTTATGTGCAATTTAAAATGCTACTCGAATTTCTTTGCATAGTGTGTGCTAAGTGCAGCGAACATCAAAGTAAACACTTCGCAGTATTCATCACTGTTTCTGCTCTTTAATTATTCATAAACAGCGTTTTTTTGTTCGTTCTTTTTGGACCAAAAAGCGGCGCATTAAAAACGAAAATTCGCGTTAATTACACATTTTTTCATTACGAGCCGTTATGAAGCGTTTTCTGCTTTTTCTCAAAAACAAACGAAACCTTATTTCGTGTTCGAAATTAATTAAAAAATGTAATTCAAAGAAGAAAGTTCGCTGCGTGCAATTAAACGCCAATTTTCAAATGTATTCAGATGGTAATTGCACCATAATTCACTTCTCCAGCGCGAATCGTTTCTCGAGATCGCTCGGATTTATGCCGTACGTGTTACGAAACGTTATTCACCTTGTTTATTCTCAATTAAACGTTTTTGAATTATAATCGCGGCAGTTTGAATCGAATTTCTTACGTAATCAGCACTCGACGCGTTACGCTTTGCTTCGCTCAACGCGGAGCAAAGTATTGAAATGCTTTTCAATTTTTCGGAGCGAAAGGTGCAAAGCGAGTGAGTTGCATCTGTCTCTCGACGCAGTGTGTGTGTGTGTGAATAAGAAAGTGGGCGATCGAAAACGCTGAAGCGATGATTTAAATTTAAAAGATAAATGATTATACGAAAAAAAGAATTAATTTTGCAGTCAACATTTCATTTTTATTTGAAAGAAAACGCTGTCATTTTTTTCACTTCACGCGTGAAGCGAAAATAGCAGCTTTGAAATTCAATTAAATGGCAGCGAAAAGTGAATATGATTTTTTTTTCTTAAACGCCATAAGCAGTTGACAATGTGATAGATTGCGTTCGCACACTGTCCGCGGCGCTATTATTCTGGCTACTGACGAGTAATGATTATTTTCACCATTGTTTTTCTCACTGCGCTTAAATTGGTTTCTTCGCTCTGTTTTCGTGAGCAAAAACAATAACAGAGGAATTATTTTCCAGACATAGACTACAACAATCAATGTTTTGTTTTACTTTCGAGCAACCGTTTTCGGCGATAAAAACGAGCGCTCTTCTCCACTCGGAGCGAAAAGTTCGCAAAAACTTTTTTCACGTTTTCCGCATTTGCCTTCCTTTCGGACTCGATTCGCCATCGTTGCATTGTTTTATTTGCTGCAATTTTGCTTTTCCGTCTTTCACAAAAAGTCATACTTTTGTCGACTCAAAAATCGAAAGCAGAAAGTATTCAGTGAAATGTAATTTTGAATAAATTCAATACGCCTATCCAATAACTGCCATTCCCATAGTTACAGCGTGTGTTGATTTATGAATACAATTGCATTATACAGACACAATGAATTGAACACACGCTCAAGTATTGAAGCTATGTGCATGTATGTGTGTATGTGTGTTGTGCTTTCTTCGCCGAAAATTCAATCGAGAGTCTAATTGAACACAGGCGGATAGGGAGAAGGATGAAAACAGTGTCGGTAAGCGTTTAATCGCGAAGAGTAATGGTTTTTTGTTCGCGCGTGCATTCATTAAACAATATGCATAAGTGCACATAAATTACGAAAGTAGCGATCGTTAACTAGAGTCGAGTTATCATTTTCGCCCATGTCACGAATTTCGATGTCGAAACTGCTGTGCGAGCGCTGCGAGCAGCAGAGACGTGCGAATGGCGAGCGGCAAAAATGTTGAAATGCTCAATTGCTTATTATTTATTAGAAATGATTACTTTTCGCGATTTTCTCTTATTTTTCGCGCAAAGAGCAAAAGAAAGCGCAATTTAGAAATATATGGGACGGATTTCCTCCGCTCACATTCACGTTGGCCACTGTTTTATTGCACTGCGCTCAATTTTCAACGCGACATATGTTCGGCTTTAGCTGAAGTAAAGAGGAGAAAGTTTGTGAAAATTTTTTCAATTCTTTTGCTGCTCACAAAGAGCACATTGTTTGCTATTCGCGGCGAGTGCACTCTCCGCGCACACTTTGCCGCATCATTTCGCGAACTTACCTTTGCATAAGAATCGTTTTGCAGTAATGTCTTCATTGTGAGGCGGTGTTATTACCAGAGAATTGATGTTTGCGATTTTTGTGTTCGCGGTCGTCTGCCAATATTTCCTTTTTCTCGCTCTGTAATTGAAAATGCCTTTTTGCTTGCAGAGCTTTTAGTGGTGAACGATGTACTATTTGCTTTTGTGCTGATATACAAATTGGCAGAAAGCGTAGATTGTAAATTGCCATTATTTACCTTTGAGCAGGGAAAAGTCGAGTTCCCACAGAGCCGACCGACCGAGCGCGAGAGCGAAGGAGAGTGCGGAGAGAGAATGCAGCTTGTGTACTGTGCTCATGTTAAATGATTAAACAGACGGAGCACATGTGTTGTGCATATTGCGTTTTAAAGGCCGACTCTGCCTGTGCACACAGCATAGCGCGGCTGCTGCAACCGAAGCGAGAGCGAAAACGATTTCATCGTTGAGTGGCAGGCACTGCAGCATTTGGCGTAACACCACTCACTTCGCAGCGAGTGTGGAGAGTGACAGAGCGAAGGCGAGAGAGAACGGAGAGCAAGTGTTTTTGTAATTGCGATTCGGCTGTTCGCAACGAGCGAGTGTTTGCACAGTTTGCCGAGAGATTAAATTCTGAAATTCGATGTAGCCGTCGCGTTTGAGTTGAAGCGACCAATCCTTTGCGAACGAAGAACATCCGTGCGTTGAAAGTTTAAAACTCGAGGCACACGTTGCACGGCATCGCATCTGATTGCATGTGAAGCGAAATGCAGCGAAACGTTCGCCAATAACGGAACAGTCGAAGAAAGGTGAGGTAACGAACGACGAGAGAAGTTGGTGTTTGTGCAGTTTGCAGCTATAAGCAGACTGCGAGTACATTCAAAAACGTGCACAACAAAATGCGAGCCGAAGAAGTTGTGTGTTCTAACGTTTTGCACATTACGATGTAACGACAACGAGTACTCGTGTTGAGTTGAGATCCTTTTTCTTTTGCTTCGAGTGAAGTTACTTCGTGAAGAAGTTATTCTTATGTCGGTGCGTGATCCATGAAAACTTGCGGCCTCTGCACTCGATTCACTTCTCTCCGCTGCTAAACTCGCGAAACTTTTTTCTACTCAGCGTTCAGTGTGCCGCTGTTCGGAGCACGGATCGGACCGTTCGCTCTTTTCGTCCACATATCGTCTGCAGCCAGTAACCAGTGCTTACTTTCTCGAGTTTAGAAAACTTTATCGCGAATTTAAATCGATAATTGCCTCCGCGCAACAAACTTCTACTGTTGAATGTGCAGAAACATCGGTTTTATCAGTGTGCTTGAGACATTCTTTCGCTCGGCCAGAAGACAATGGCTGGGAAACTGAGTGAGGAAGGCCGATAACAACAGGAGCCTCGTTTTCGGTCCGAACACGCCTAGTGAGTTGTTCTTCGTGCCTTCTCTACTCATCTGCTTCTGATTGCAACCGTGCTCAAATCGTCGCGCGATCAACGCTATAGCAAACGATTGTGAACGACAGCACATGTTGCCGGCAGTAGCCGACACCATCCACACCAATTTATGCATCGTCGTGTGCGGAGAGTTATGATTGTTGCATTTGTAATAGTGTAACTATAGATACGAAATTCGCTATTTATTGTGTGCAAATCGCTTCATTTGGCAGAGAAGAATGAGTCGAACTTCGAAGCGCACCTCTGTCACCTCACCACTGTTCGCGCCATTATTCGCCACTCTCAGCATCTTCGCTGTCGCATGGCCGCTGCTATCCTTCGCGCTCGTATCGGCGATCAAACTCGAAGAGAACGGGTACACTGGTTTGGTGGTCGCCTTCGACGAGCGGATCAGCGAAGTGCAGCGAGAACATTTGCTGAAACAGACGCAGGTGAGTGCAAGTTGAAAAAAAAGTGTTTAAAATTCGGTGCGCTAAAAGTTCGTTATAAAGTTGGAGCAGAGAGAAAAGATTCGCGGATGTTTGCGGCGAATGCAGCAGGAGCAGAGGTACAAAACGTGGGATCTGCTTGTCACGAAACACACGCAGTCAAGCATTTTTAAAACGTAGTGTTCGCGATGCATTTCGCTGCTGTAAAGTGAGTTTCAGCTTTAAACGTCAATACATTTTCGTTTCCTATTCATTCGCTTGTTTCAAGTGCAAAAAACAGCAAAGCAAAACTCATCGAAACGTTACACAGGTTCAATATACACACACGAACACATTCATACAACGTGTATTCGCCATCAATTCACAAACCTCGTTTTTTCCGGTAATTATCGCCGAAAAGTCAAAACGAGGAAACCTTTTCAAGCATTTTTCTCGCCAAAATAACGCACTTAGTTTTTAATAAAGAGAGAGAGGGCCGAAGAGAGACATCAGCAACAGTGTTGCATAGTTCCTTCCTTCCTTCCGATCATTTTTGAAGCCATACAATTGTGCGAACTCAGAATTCGGCTGTATTCAAAGCGAATTTTATTTAGCATAACAGTGTGCACAGAATAGCAGTTCGTCTATCTCAATCTCGTATTTTCTGCTTGAGTGCGGTGTGCACTTGGAGAATTTGTTTTCATTACACTGACCATTGCCACCATATCCACTTTTGCCATTCTTTTCACTTGTGACAGAAGAAAAAAGATTGTTTTACAGTGACACGACGAAAATGAACAAAACTCGCCGCGTGAGGCATATTACCTGCGTGCACCTGACTTTTCCCATTACTGTACTTTTCTGATTGAGTGATGGTCACTGTACTCTCTGTCAAAAAATAAGCTCTCAATAAAGGCAGAAACTGCGGTCTAATAACAAGCGAAAGAAAGAGATGGAGAGAGAGAGAGAATGAGGGAGAAAGAAGAGGAAGAAAGAAAGAAAGTACGACAGACAAAAACGATAATTCACGGCACTCAGCTAATTAACTTCGTTTTTAGTCAGCCAACTCATATTTGTAAATTTGTGAGCGTTGCATTTGTACGGTCACTCGATTCGCAGCGGTGTCCGGCAGTGAAGAATGGCAATTCGCCGGAGCGGCGATTGCATAGCGAAAAAATTGATCGCTTAAATTGCCATGCATCGGCTGCCGCATTAGGAGAGATTAAATTGTATCGGGCAGCGGTGTAAATGATGATGTTGGGTTAATGTGTGTGCGTTACATCACATCAGTTGGCATCATACACAGTGTAGTCATTACTGAAGGCGAAGAAAGCAAATTGTTTCTTGTTTTCTCGCGGCATTCGCTTTCTGCCGACTATTGATTGGAATACATTGATGAGGACAGATGTTATGATGATTATGAACACACAAATATCGCCTCTTTTAATACACTTTTTTCGCAGCAATTATTAAACGATGCGTCGAAAACCCTGTTTCTGGTCACGAATCGAAGAGCATACTTCAAATCAGTCACGTTTCTTATACCGAAGAGTTGGCAAAAGTTTGCTCAACACAACCGATTCGGTGAAGTCGAAAAAAGTAGGTCGCTTTATGCAAAGGACGCGAACATCGTTGTGCACAGCGAAGGTATGCTCTACGATTACTTTCGAAACTATTGATCGCATTGTTTCGCTAATCGCTCAATAAAACATTTCTTTGTTTCTCGCTACAGACAAAGTGTTTAATAATGAGCCGCTTGTAATTCAGTTTGCTGGTTGCGGTAAACCCGGCTTAAGAATAGATTTGTCGGCACGCTTTATCACCAACAGCAGCAGCTACAACGACTTCAGAGGCAGCAGAAGCAAACAGAGTGCGAGAAGTGAGAAAGCGAAAACTTTCATCCATAAATGGGCTCATTATCGTTACGGCGTTTTCGACGAACACGGCTATGTTGGCGATCCTATGTATCCTAGCCATTACTCGATTCCAGGCACTGATCTAATCAAAATAACTTCGTGCGCTGCGAACGCCCAAGGCAAAATCGTCGAGATTCGTACACTAAATAGAAATAAGAACGAAGAAGAATGCAATTTGTCGGTGAATGCGGAGAATGGATTGCCAGAGCAAAATGTTCGTTGCTTTCCACTCGTCGACTTCAGCTCCAACACTGAGGTCGTCTCCTCGTTTATGTACGAACCGCGGCTTGTCTCTGTAGATAGATTCTGCGACGCGGCATCGCACAATTCGGAAGCGCCTAGCAAACACAACTTGTTATGCGATGCGAAATCGGTTTGGGAGGTACTCAACGAACATCCCGATTTCAAAGAGTAAGTTATCAGATAATAAGGTGTGTGTGTGTGGTGTGTAGGAACACAACAATACCGCACTGTAAGTGCTTTGTGTTTGCTTAACTTGCAATTGCTGCTCGCCACAATTGAGCCATTCAAGAAATGATTGTGAATAGAGCGAAAACATAACTAACGCGCTATCATTAATTTTTGTGTACAACAAATGTATCAATCATCGACTTTGTTTCTTATTGCCTCCGTTCTTCTATCTTCTACAGCCGAAACTTCCAAACGTGGATTAAAATACCAGAAGTAGAGTTCAAGTTTGTCGAAAGTGGCTCGCCGCGAATCGTGCTCATCGTAGACATCTCATACAAGTATACGCAAGATTTTACGCCGATAGTTGAAAAACTGCAAAAGGATGTGCAGGATGCAAACGGCGAATTGCATATTGTCGATTATCAATCGAGCAATGGAACCGCTGAAGGTCCAAAATTGCGAATTACAGGTCACTATTCTTTGGCTGATATTTGTCTCTTTTGCGGATTCGCGAAAGCGTTTGAGTTTATAGGCAAGAATCGTTTAAAGAGCGAATACAATTCTTCGCAAGTGATTGTGGTTAGCGAAGGACGCATATCAGACAACGACTACACAATTAATTCAATTGCCGAGCAATTAATGCGAGAAAATATTAAATTGAAAGTGATCATTTTTCCAGACACAAAGAGTGGGTTCAGTAAACTCCAGTCATTGGTCACGAAAGTGAACGGGGAGTTATTACCTATTGCCAAAAATAGTGGCGAAATGAGTACAATGGCTTTATCGCAACTTTTCGATGCCTTTGAAGCATTCAAAGACTGGAAAGAGAATAAACCTCTAATCTTAAACACGTCAATATTTAACAGAGAACAATTCAATTTTAGTTTCAGTATCGATAAATCCCTAATCGATGCGAAAAGTAGTGTTTTCGTGTACATCTTTTACCACCACCGAAAAGAATTTGCGCTTTGCTCGAGAACATTAAGATTGGTGCACGAATCAAGCAAAGACACTTTTTTCGGCAGCCATTCAGGAGATGATTTGCTTGGCATCAAAGGTGCGAGAGGCTTCAAGTTAGAAACTCACCAACTCAAAGTTGGCATTTGGACTCTTTCATGTGATTCGCGTGATTTTATCGAAAATTTTTCTGCCACTGCCGTTGCAATTCCCACTCTGCCGCAGGAAACCATCAACGCAATTTGCTGGATCAGCAAACCAACAGAAGAAGACAATCCGTTTGCAGTATACACACTCGTTGTGAAAGGTTACAATAATTACGTCCGAGATGCGAATGTTATGTTAAATGTGGTCAACAGCGAAGGAAACGTTGTTCAAAAGGACGTAATGCACGACGACGGTTTCGGTGATCCTGACATCACAAAGGACGACGGTGTTTATTCGCAGTACATCACTAGCGCCGACTTCGCTGGTCGTTACAGTGTTTCTGTTCTGATCAAAAGCAAAGCCGATACCGTCATAAGCGAAGAATACGGATCACATCCGGCAACGAATTATTTACATGTGTCGAGAGTAATTGACTGCGGAACTTTGGTACTTGAAGGTAGTAACTTCGAGCGAAGAAACTATTTCAGTGCAATAAACAGTTTGAGAGTAGTACTCGTAAATCAGCGGTCAAGAACAGTAGACTTCGAATTTAAAGGTCCCTTTGGTGCCGTTAACAAGAGATTCGAGTTTAGGTTGTTTAGAAGCGAAGAGCTTAGTCTGATCAAGACTGAGTTCAGCAAAAGAGGTGTGGAATTGTTCGTTTGGAGTGAAAGCAACGTAAAATATGGTGAGGTGAAGACTATCGTAAGTGTTAAAGTTCCGTATCAGGAGGCCGGATATTACTACTTCGCGATCCGAATAAGTGGAGGATCGAAGCGCGAAGTTTCACGCATCTCGAACGTGGTATCATTTTACATGAGAGCCGATATCTCGTACACAACCGCCGAAGGTAACACAGATTCTTCGTCGCAGACGAAGGATTTTAAGACTGATGATACTCATTCAAATTCGTTTAACGAAGCAGCGACGCATCTGCACAGTTGGCAGATCATTGCGGTCGTCGCTGGCAGCCTTTCCGTGATCGTATTCACTCTTCTCTTGATTCTCTGCTTTGTGATCAACGCGAAACGACGACGCGAAGGACAGCGGACCAAGTGCCCAAAGATATCAACACCTGTTTTGCAAGTGGAGAATAAATCAAACTTCAACAATATTCAGTCGCTCAACACTCCATCTAAACCACCTTTAACAGAAAACGAAACAACACTTCCCGAACTGACTGCAACCATTAGTCCGGTGCAATCTTGGCCAGCGGATGTGTTGCTCAACCATTATGGACGCGTGCAACAAGCGAAAGAACGGCGGGAACCGCCACCAGTAATGCGAGTGGAAGATATTCCAGATAATGTCTCTAGTGTTAGTAATAATTCCAAATTCCCAGAGTCAACATCAGATGAAGATAATTTAAGGCACCACCCTACTTGGCAATACGAAGATATCCAGCAAACATCAGTTCCTCCCTACACTCAGTATTATCCATCAAACGAGTGGAGGCATTCAATAAACAACAGGTCGGAAACTTCATCTGACTACGAGCAACGGTACGGTACTACTGATCGCAGAGGAGGTTCGGCAGTTTCACAAGTTTAATGCGAACTTAAAATATCGATCAAATGTAGGAGCAGCTTTCCTGTGATTATTTTAACCAAAGATCACATACATCATTTATGTTAATTCAGTTTTTCATAAATTAAAATGCAAAAATGTTAATAGCGACAATCCTGTATACAAGTGCCATACAACTTAATATTCTGTATTCTTTTTTAATCACGAATAAAAGAAGTCACAAAGTAGTGAACGAAAGCGGCTTCTGATTAACAGTTTGTTAGGTACCTTTTATTAAAAACTGAAATAAAGTTAATTTCGAAAAGGTTTGGAGTTGAACGACACTGTTTGAAATGAAAACCTGCGAAGTTTTACTTAGTTACAATGATTTTGTATTTAAAAACAGTGTTTTCTTTTCGAAAGTAACAAATAACAGATAAGAGTTAACAAAGAACTTTACGTGTTACGAATTTTTCCCGGGACATAGTTCTTATCGATGACAGGCTCCTGCAAAAACATATGTAAACATCGTTCGTTTTGCGCCAATGGATGGCCGGCGACCTTATTTATGAACGATTCCAAACCCTTGCGTCGTTCTTCGATGAAATCTTCTTCAAATATGCCGTCGTCGCCGCGAAACGGCATCTGACGTTTCCAAGCTTTGCCCGGCAGCGGAGGGACCACAATTTTGCTATCTCGTTCTAATTCGTTACGCAGCCACTCAAAGTCACTGTACCTCCGTCTTACGCTTGACTCTTTCAACTTGAATATCGGCAAATTGGTCTACAAACGGAGAGATGAATGAGAAACGAGGTGTTGCGTGCAAACGCAAAGCGAACACACTTTAGTAAGAAAAGGGGCGTTTTTCGGACAATGGGTGAAGAGAGCACAACGATCGCCGCACTCACCCGTAACCTAATTTCGTAATCGGTGTATCTGTTTCTGGCGAAACCATGTGTCATCGGATTGCTGACATCGATCTCCAAGAAGTTTGCGGGTGCGGCGTACGCATCGTCCAGTGTTTGCTTTTTCGCTTGCAAACGTTTGGTCGACTCTTGCGTAGGTCCCTCGCCATTGCCGCCGTTCACCGCATTCATCTTTCCGCGTTCACTGTTCACACGTTCTGTTCGCCGTTCGCCTTTCTCGAAATGCGATCGAATTGCGTTTTCACCGCTTTCAATCGCTCAAAATTTGGGAAAACAATGCGAGACGCGTTCTCGCCTCTTCTTCGCGTCGCTGCTCTCTCTCGCTGTCAGACGGCGCTTTGTCCGCTCCTTGCTTTTCGGCGCTCGTTTCAAGCGTTTGAAACAAAGTTAAAAACTTTTCGCTTTTTGTTTTTTGGCCGCAAATGATTTCGCTCATTTCAAAATCGTAATCGTCATTCTTTCAGTTAATTGATTCTGGAAAATATGATTTTAGTGTTTTTTGCTTGCGTAACTCACGCAAATTTGGCTGAGCTATGCATGCAACTCCAGCTCACAATATTCCAATAAATCACGTAATGTGCACTATTTCCTTGCCTCCAACAAAGCTGCTTTTGTTATTTTTAATTTATAGACTACGAAACAAAGTTTGAATCGATCGGAAGCTTTTGTACGGCTTTAAAATGCATTATGATTATTGGTTTTTGGAGCTTCGCAACTGCAATTACGTGAATTTAATAAAACAAAAGCAAAATTTAATGAGCAAAACGTTGAATTCAAATTTCAATGAAATTCATTTTGAAATGCAAAATAGCATTTAAATTATGGGGCTTGTAAAATAAAGTACTGAAAAGTGTGGTATGCATAAAACGAAATCAGAAAACATTAAATTTGAAAAAATAAAGTCGTTTACATTTAATGACAGTGTGATTTAAAATGTGGTCGTTTAACGTGATTATTGATTTTTGACAATGTTTTGAAAAGACGAAAGAAGCGAAAAGCAAAACGAACGCGAAAGCGAGGGAAGCGCCCTCTGCGCAACGAGTGAACGACGAGAATCGCATCGCGAAAATGTATTCAAACTATTTGTTGAATGAAGAGAACGAAAACGAAGAGTTCGCGAAGAGAGAGCGACTGCAACAAAAGCATTACAAACTACTCAACGAACTGCAAACGATGGCTTCCGAATTACCGATGTATGTGAGTGATTGTCTTTCGACTGCTGTTTGCGGCGTCTGTTCGCATATTGTTTCGCTCATCATTCGTTCGCAGACAATATCAACAGCGGCTTCCCTACGAACTGCTCTCGAATTTAGCAAATTGCTTGTTGGATGATACCATTTATCAGATCGTTAAAGGATTAAAAGACATTCAACACATCACTGAGAAAAATCTATTTGAAAAGAGACAGAAAGCAATCGAAAATTTTAAAGGTTTTTAATAAAAATGTTTTTAATTTGTCAATTTTAATTTAATCTCATTGAAATCAGCGATGAAATTCAATTTGCAAAAGAAACACAAAGAAGCTTTAAGCAATGGAAGTATGACTTCAAATGCCGTGAGAACGGCACAAATCGTAAGCTTGTGATCTGAATTCAGTATTAACATTGAATCACTTCTCAGGAATTCGATAAATACATTGAGGATGAAACCCGAAAGTTGGATATGAAAGCCATTCTAGAATTGGATCAAGTCGTAAGTAAAAAGCTTTTTAGTTACTTCATTGCTTTACAAGGCTTTTATCATTTAGGTAAGCGAACAACAAGTCACGCTCGAGAGAGCAGGTGTTCCTGGATTTCATGTTACTAACAATCCTCAAGAAGTTCAACTGCAGATGCATTTACTTAGTTTTATATCCAGAATCGAAACCAATTCAAGTTTAGATTAAATGCAGATCATTTCTTAAGTCA
>NCKU01003669.1:0-14410 GCA_003675995.1 Dinothrombium tinctorium | reverse complement strand
CTTTCGCTGTAGCATAAAGATTTTTGAGTCCTACTCTCCATTCTAATTTTAGATTGCATTTTATCGTATTACTTTCGTTCAAAGCAAATGCGTAAAATAATAATTTTCTTGATTTAGTAGCACCTTCGTTCTCCTTTGAGACAATTGGAATCATTTGTGGAACGATCGATAAATTGTAATGTAGCAAATTAACCTCAAGCATTTCAGAAATTTTTTCAATTCCTTTTAATTCATCGACAGAGATCGATACAGTGAATGAGGGTGCTTCTTCTAAGGGCTTGTCAAGTTCAATTAT
Organism: Dinothrombium tinctorium; assembly: GCA_003675995.1. Taxonomy (NCBI): domain Eukaryota; kingdom Metazoa; phylum Arthropoda; class Arachnida; order Trombidiformes; family Trombidiidae; genus Dinothrombium; species Dinothrombium tinctorium. The sequence goes on along the minus strand of NCKU01003669.1, from coordinate 14,115 downwards.
GATTTCGGTCGAAAACTCGAGATATTTACGCGTCAAAGCGTATAATTGCCAGAAGAGAAGAGAATAACACACAATGATGTTTAAAAACGTTAGTAATTTTCTCATTTCTGTAATATAATTTAACATAATTAAATCAAATAAAATGTTAAAGTCATTATCAGCGCTTGGAATTTTTGGTAATTACCGATTTCTTGAATGATCTTAATTATTTTAATTAATAAATATCATGTATCATATACTTTTAAGAATTGATTTTTGCGATTCAAGTTCGTATTAAATTAAATTAATTTTTTTCACCAATTGTTCATTCTTTTCTTACCCTCGGATTGTTGAAACTGTAATGGTTGATAATTGTTTAAATCAAAAATCACACGTTAACTTTAGAAATGAAATTATTGAAATAATTACGATTAAAAACTTTTAATTCATATATTTGCAGGTCTATTTACAATTTTGTCATAAATGAATATAGCAGAACATCTCAACAAGACAAAACATCAGAACATCTCTTACTTTTCTTAGCGTTAGCTGCTCTCGTGGCTTTCCGAATGATAGCAATCGAAAATAGTGATTTTTGCTTTGCTTCACAATTTTCATCAATCGATGAATTTGCAAAGTTTTCACAAACACAAACAAACAAACAAACACAAAACAATCGAGATTGAATTCTGCATTAATGATTTTTAAAATTAAAATGGATCTCAACGTTTGAATTATTAGCGTATTTTTTTATCGTAGATATATCGTAGAAATTTAATTTTCGTTGCAAATGATGTTTTTTAAAAAAATCATTCGAAAAGAGTTATTAAAGCGAAAGAATCGACCAACGAAAAGAAAATGATTGAAAATGCGAAATCATATCTCATGATTCATATTTTGCTGTTTGATTTTTGAATATTTAAAAAGGTTTTCTTTATTTTTTTCCATTTAGTGGTCCAAATTTGATGTTCCGTTTTCCTAAAATGCGCTCTTAGTATCAGTTTTATTTAACTAAAAAGCAAAAAAGTTGTAATATTCATTCATAATGATGAGATAAGTCAAAAATGTGGTAGTTTTAGAAATTTTTTAGGTCAAGTAAAATTTAATGAATATTTCAAATAATCTGTTGTTCAATTTCCCTTATCAGCAAAATTTTATTAAAATCATTGGCTTAAAAGCAGACACAATGCAAGCGCAGTCAACAACAGAATGTTTTGCCAGTAGATTTAATGAAAATAATCGTAAAATATTTTTGTTATTGACTGTATTTATAATATTGTCAAAACTCGAATGAAAAGTTTTTGCATTGAAACTACATTTACAAGCAGATTTTTTTCTGAATGCGGAGATTACATTTTAATTGTAATTTCAAAACTTTAAATTGCTGTTCGCAGATGAAATTCGCTTTTATGAATCGCTTGATTTTTGCGAACAATAATCTAAATCCAGGTACTGTCTCTTTTTATGAATTGATCTTTATGTTTTTAAAGAACAATTTCTTATTGAAAAACGCGAATTATAAGAGGTTAAACTTGCTTTGATAAATTCATTGTTAAGTTCGTATATTTCTCAGATTAAATAAAGCAGCAAAATTTGTCAATTGAGTAATTTTATTACAAAAGCGTTACTCCAACGTAAATGAGTATTGTTAACTAAACCCTTTCTACATTACTCATTGTCAGTTGTTTTTTTCACAATAAAGCAAACATTAAAAACATTAAAAATTTAAATTTTTATGAATAAAATATATGTTAAACGGAAAATAGCGAAACTTCTGATGATTTTAGCTTAATTGAGTTTTTCTTTATGTTTTGTATAAAAAATTGTTTTTATTTACGTTCTTTTTATGAATATAACCTCAAAATTTATAAAAAAGCAATGTTTAACATTTTCTCATTGAGTTCTTAGAAAAGCGAATAAATTTACTCTGTTATATAGTTGAAGTTTCTGATAAATATTTATATTTCCAATAGAAAACCTTTAGATTAATAGAAGTCAATAAAACAATTTAATTTGTTTTTCAAAGCAATTTATGCAACGTTCGTCGATTTTACAATATGAACTTATATTATCATAATTTTAAACAAGCTCAGCTTAGGAAAATAAAAAAGCATACATTAAATTAAATGGTTTTCGTCAATCAAACTAGCATCACTAGTTTGCTTAAAATCTCCAAATTATTGCTGATTTTAACATTTGAATTCTGATTTATTGTGAAAATATCCTGAATGATTCAAAGCGTCAATTCATTGAGAAATACTAAGTAAAAATTGAGAGCAAAAATATTTTCAAGTTAAGCATTGTTTCAGATCAGGATTGAAAAAATGAATGGTATTGGCAGGACAAAGCCGACACGACGAGCTAAATGTTGTTTTCGCGGAGAATTACGCAAGTGTTCTCATTTAAAAGTGATTGATTAAATCAATTCGTTAAAATGTCGCTTTTGCAGCAAATTTTGTCATTCGATATCGATTTTCTTTGCAGCATTCAATCCGAAAACCATTTTGTGTCGATTGTTTCGAGAAAAAAAAAGAGAGAAACGTCTTGATTTGTGAACACAAAATCAATGTAAATTTTTCTTTTCTCTCTGCTAATCTAACCTTGATTTGCGACAAACTGCGAACGCAGTCAAATTTACTCTTTGTTTTAAATGGACACAAAGAAATAAACTTCGACTGCTGATTGTGTCGATTATTGAATTTAGTTCGAGTGAAAATGCGAACACTCACAAATCAAAACAGTAACAACATTAATCAGTGGTCACAATTAAGCTGATTGAAGCAAGCAAAAAAACGCATTTGAATAAACGCCGTTTTTGGCCGATCGTGCATTCGAAGTAAACTCAATTCTTTCTTACTTTCGTTTATTAGAAACAAACTTTTTCTAATTAACATCGATTATACGTAAATGAAACAATAATTAGAAGCAAACAATCTAAATAAAATAATTCTCGTTATTATTTTTTTTCGCTTTGTTTGCTTCATTCTCAAACTTATGCGCAATAATTTTCAGTTTATGAATTCATTAGCTTTCAAAAGCGTTGAAATTAATCGATTCGAAAAGCATAAGCGATTCGCATTCATCAAAATCAGACGCTTCAAATTTTTTAAACCTGAAAATGATTTTTTGCTCATAGTAGTTTTATATTTAGAATAAATGGCTTTCATTCACTTTAAGTTACGGTACGGGTTGTACTCTTGAAACAAATTATCAGCATTTCGCAGTAAAACATGCTTTTCATTGGTAACTTTTTCGTCTATAGAAGCACATTAATTACCAGAAAAGCTGCATTGCTGTAATATTCATATTGGTATCACTATCACTACGTCTTCAAATAAAATCGATGTTTGAGTGATATTTTTGTAACAAAGCTTTTGCTGCATCATTTTTTGCTTGAAAATATATTTAGAGAAACGAGAGATAAGTGAATAGAAAGATGCGTTTCAGAAGTGTGCGTTAAAGTTCTTAATTAATTTTTTTGACAATTCATGCTTAATTTCCAACTAATGTGAAGCTTGGCGAAACAAAGCTGAGGAATTGTGTAACAAATAAGTTTAATTAGCAAAAAGCGATGATATTTTTTGCTATTTTTATTCGCTGCACAGTATTTATATTGACTATAGCCGAATCTGCTATGTCTAGTGTAAATGAAGAAAACTTTGGCTTGATACTGTGGCTGATGCCTATACAAGTTTTACTGTGATAGATTATTATTGCAGTCTGCCTCATTATTTTAAAATAGAAAAACCGTTTTATTTTTGTACGCACTGCATTATATTAATGAACAAGTATTCTTATGATTATTTCTTTAACTTTCACATCTCATTTAAGATATTGGTGGTAGAGTGTTTTCTTTGAAGAATTACTAATCGGATTTCTTTTTATCTTATCAGATCTTTGACTTGACAAGCTTTCGCTATAAAGCTAATTTTTATTTAAGAAAATTTCATTTTCAATTTTATTTTCAATTGAATTTAATACGAGTCAGTTGATTGTAAAAGGTAAAAATTTTGACAATTCATATAAGAATGAGTTTGCGATTGTCAAAGTAAATTTCACGCTTTGAAACTAATTTATTGTTTATCATATTTGTTTTTTTTTATTATTATTATAAAAAAAACATTATATTATGAAAATAGCTAGCCACTTTGTGACAACGATCTAATTGGACATTAATAAAAGTTTGATTAAATCAGTTAAACGCTGATTGTGACTTATTGTTGAGCGAATTTAAATAAATTTCTTTAAAAATGAAATTTTATTATGTTTAAAGTCTACTTATTAGCTCAATCTCTCTTTCTTCTCCGGCCATTAAATAAAAAATTTTATCTCATTCTCTTTCCTATCTTATCAGAAAAGCTTTAAAGAACAATTGAAAGAATAAATAATTTAAGCATAAAAGACAACCTCAATGGCCAAAAATCTATAAATAAACTAATTTATCAACTAATGATCGTTCTTTATATATAATGCTCATGAAAAATGTAATTTTAGCTTTTACAGTTTTTGGGAAAAGCTTTTACAGGCAAATTTTTTGGGCCCTTTTGGTGTCCTTTGTAGAGAGGTTTCATTGCATAAAGATAATTTTAATTACTTTCATTTTTATTGATTTTCTTCTTTCTTCAGCAATGTTTTTCAATGTTTTGGCGTCTTCTATACTTCCAAGTCTAACACCTATATCATATTTTTATTATATAAATATTTGTTTTCTTCAGATTTCGAAAAATTTATTAGGCTTGCAGAAATCTAAAAGCAAAATTGTTTTGAGTCGGTTGTAAACTTTGATAATTTGTTTTCAAATGGTTTCTGTAAAAGCGAAAAATTATGAAAAGTCTCATAATTTTTTGTCAAAATTTATCAAAATTTCACATAATTCTACAATCATATATTTGTGCTTCGTTAAGTGTTGACTTATATTAAGTTTAAACGCATTCGGAGTACGTGAAATATTTTTTCTATTTTGCGGCCGATTCAAATTTTGAGCACAGCACAATTTTGGAAGGCAATTTTCTGAAATTGCTTTTCTAATGGACGGTTTGTAAAGTTTCTTTCCTAAAAAGATAAATCAGCACTTATTGTACTGTATAGCTGTCAAATTCAGACACTTTTTTCGGTGTCATAGTTTTATTGACATTTGTACAATGCTGAAAAGATAAATCAACATTTTTCTTCTTCTCATTCAAACTTGCAAACAAAGAGTAAATTGATTTTTTCATCCGATTTTAAAAGCATTGCCTTTCGCAGTAACAATTATGATTAAGGCAAAATCTATTTTGAGAAGAAAAAATGTTAAAAGCAAAAAATCTTATCAAAAAATTCACATTTTCACTCAATAGTAAAGTTTGCTTTCAAAGAAATCTTTTTTCAAACTTTTGTTAGCTCAGAATTTCATTTAGTTGAGCTTATTTGCATTTCAAATAAAGTTTTTGTTGTACTTGAATTCGAATTAAAGTTTAAAAAAAGTTGAAAATTCAAAAATCTGAGCACAAAAGGGATATTCAAACATAATTAAATTTTATTTTAATATTTTGTTGTAATTATTTGATAATGTATTTACATGTTATACAAATATTTAACAAGCAGTAAAAATTAAAAAATATGTTTGATTGTTATTTACACATTTAGTTTCAAAAAAAATTCACACATTTAGATTATGTGAAAATAAGAAATATTTCCATTCGATTACAATGCGCTTTGATATATTTTTCGCGTATTTCAATTCATCGAAGTATACCCCATAAATCATAAAATATGTTGAAAATGTACCCTATGAGAAGAATATGTACATTTTATAGGAATGAAATATGCAGAACATGTAGACTTATAAGCAAAACCGACAAACCAAGGGAAGCTGTCGGTCTCTTTCACTTTGCCTTTTTAAACGTCTTTACTGCGCGACTTTGAAACTCAAAAATACACCATTTGTTGGATTTTTTGATTTTTGATTTTGTAGCAGAATATTAAAGATAATAAAATTTCTATCGTGAATATGTGACTTCGAAGGCTTTGTCTATGCTCATAGGATTTTGCTCATATAGTGTTTGTATTTTTACTCATCTTACTTGAAACTTTATTAATGAATTTTGATATTTGTATTTTACCGATCAAAGTAAAATGATTACCACAATAAAATGTCAATGTTACATTTTAAGCAAATGGATATTTTAAATGAAAGTAAAGATTTAGTTTAATTAGAAATGAGTCGATCTTATAACCTTCTCTCTAAGGAATAATGAATTGGAAATTAAATAAAAATGAGAACGCTACATTTTCAGATTGTTTTAATAATAGCCATAAAAATTCTGGATTAAACGATAGATAAAGTTTTGTTGAATTTAAAAGCAATTTGATAAGCAATTTTACATAAGTAATTTAAAATGAGAAAGCTAAGTCGAGTTCATTGAAAAATCAGTCTGGTCCAATTAACTATAGTGGCAAAAAGTTAATCGACAATGAAAAAAAAAACGAAATTAAGACCTATTTCTTTCAATCGATATATTTTATTTTTGTTTTTCAATATCGAAAGCTATATGGAAAATGATTGATTAGAACTTTGAGTTTCCCTTGGCTTCTGGAAACAAAATTGCATCTTTTGCTTTAATTCAAATGGAAATCTATAAATAGATGATCAATCCATTTTTGATATAACTGTTATATCTCTTGCGACCATTGATATTTATTCGTACTTATTATTTCTAAAATCAATAAAAACGACTCGTTATTAACGAGTAAAAAAGAACAATTATTTAATTCACTTTAATTATAAAATGAGTTGGAGAGAAAGATTCCGAGATTTGTTTCTCTAAACTTTAAATTTAAAAATGATGAATTAAATTTATCTAATGGTTAATAATTTTATAATGAATCATTTTTTATACTTCGATACTGAGACCGATAAACAGGGTGTGTGAATTCAAACGCAACACATGTTTAATTAAATAACATGAATATATAAAATAGCCCCGATGGGTATCATGCACTTAATTTGTAGTCCAATTTTCACAACGCATTTTGACACCGTATTTCCGGATATCACCAAATGAATTTTAAATTCACCCATTTACTCGTGAAAGCATACTTTTTTGGACAATATCGAATTCTTCTGCCAAAATACTATTGATTAAGAGAGTGGAAGTAATTTTTAGATCTCTAATTATTCCCATCTTTTCAGATTCGAAAGAATTTTCACTATCCTCAAAAGGTAAAAATTTTGCAGCGCCAAATCCGCACTCCGTATGTCAAATTAAGGAAAAATACTTATACTACATACTATATACTTATACTTTAATATTTAAAATACGGGCAAGACTACCGTTTTGTTAAAAATTATGACTTGTGGTTATGAATGAGGCTTTTTTAAGAAATATTGTTTTTTATTATCAAAATATTCATCAGTGGTTAATGAGTCTTGAAGAAAATCAAGCCAATAACTCTTTGAAAAGAAAAAAGCACTTTATGCTATTTGAACCTAAAGAGAAATTTTTATGTATTCAGTTTCATCATTAAACCCCTTAGCGGTTTTGGCCGATTTTTTATCCGCTTAGACGAGCGCATGCTTCTTTTGTAAAAAATATTTCAAAATTCTATTGCCGATCTAAAAATTACTCATTTCATTTACAAATATTGAAGCTTTGACCATATTCCGGGGAGATACCCCATATTAATTTAAGCCAGCTTCTTTTGTCGTTTGTCGCAGAGTAAAAATGCTCAATTTTAAACTAACAACCTAACGAAGCTAAGCTAACAAGGATGTGTTAAGGAATTGTAAGGATGTTTTCTGGAATGGCTATTTCTGTGATTATAAAAAGCATTCTTTTATCTAAACGACCGTGTTTGGTGGACAATCCGAAATCTTGCTAATGGGGCAAGTCTCGGACAGAGGCAGTTTTTAAAATTTTTCACCGATTTTTTTAGAATTTTTGTTGGCATGTTTTCCATTAGAATCCATTTATTTTCACTTTTTCCATGTATTTTATCTTTATGGTTAATTATTACCTTTGTAAAGCTTATTAATTCGACATATTAATCTATTATCAATAGGCTTTGTTCGGCAAGTTTGCGGAAAATGCGGCAACGAGTCAAGCGATTGTTTATTTAAATATCATTGTGCTTTGTGAAAACCGGCAATAAATTAAGTGCAAGATCGTATTGAGAGATTTCAAATATTCAAGTTATTTAATGAAACATGTGTTGCTTTTGAATTCACACACGCTGTACTCTTGAGAGATCGATAAAGTTTATTTATAATTTTGATAGTTTATATAGATAAGTAAGTGATTGTAAGTAAGATGAAAAAGATTATATCATAGATATGCCTAGCAAAAAAAATAAGTCAAAATCCCATTGCATTCACTTCTGTAAAACTAAAAAATTGGCCTCCAAAGTTCAAAGAATTCAATGCAAAATGACGACTGTAAAAGTCTGGGTAATTACAGAGAAGTTATTGATTTTCTGTGTTCAACAAATCAATGTTTGAATATTCTTCGAAAGTTTTGTTTTACTTCTTTCGATTGAATTTCATGAGTAAAACGAATCACAGATCAAATTTGCGCGGCTAAAAGTCTTTGCAATTCATTACGACAGTGGCGTCTAAACTGAGCGCAATGACAAGTCTCGGCTAAGAATGGTGACGTTTTTTATTATTTCTGAGTCAGCCATGTCTATATATTTAAACTAACAAAGCCACGTTAAAATTCGTTGTTCTTCTATACTTCAATTTAGAAAATGACACTTTACTTTGAAGGAGTTCATCTGAAAAAAAAACTTTAAAGGATGAAAATTAAAATAAAGATTTTTCGGATTAAGTCTTGATTTTTCATTTAGGCGTTTAATATATTTTTGAATAATGCAGTTAGCCAAAACCATTCACTGTCATTTAAAGCTGAACCACCTAGAGAGGGTAGGGTAAAAACAAAATAGGAGCCGATGCTGAGTGATTGAATAAAGTTGAAAGCATAATTGAATGAAGAAAATTCGAAAAAGATATTTGGTCAATTAAGCTTAGTCTCAATTGTATTGTTCGACTTAATTATCATCCCGAAAGCCTATTAAGTAATATCGCTTGATTAAGATTTAATTAACTAATGTGGCTTTAACAAAGCGTACATCGATTAGTGTAAAATAAACTCGATTTGAGCGAGCGATTTTCGTTGCTCAGCGATTTTGATTTAATAAAATCATTAAAAACAGTCGCTTCATATGGGGTCGAAAAAGTCTCTTGGTTTATTCGAAATTTAATTTTACTCTTCTTTCTTATTAAAGATCAAGCAGAAGAAAGAACACTTTAGCATTGTTCGTTGATGAATGGTTAACTTATCGTGGCGACAAGAAAAATAAAAGGTTCAACTGTTTTCGCTAAAATTGCTAATTTAGCAATTATTGCAATAAAAGTTTTTTGTCCGTCGCTTTTCCAATAGATCTGATCATTTTAATTGTCAGATTTTGCTTTTTTGATGCGTTGAAATAAATCATTTTAATTACTGCTACTCTAAATTTGCTGAAATAATTATGTTAAGTACACAATTGAGCATAAAATATTGTAAATAATCAATTTTAATTGATGAAAACATGAGATTTTATAAAAGCCGGATAAAAACTCAAAGACAATTTTGTGCTGCAAACAAGCATTACGTTACACGATTCTCAAAACAAAATTTAAATTAATCCTGCTTCAAAAACAAAAAAAGTTTCAAGAACTTCAAAACAAATTATTGATTCTAAAATAAATTGTGAACTTGTTTTGTGCGGATTTAACTTTACTTTTAATGTCAATAAAATCGATGCCGTCACGAAATGACGTAAATTAATGTACATTTTTAGCTACACAAAAGCTTTGAATGTTTTTTTAATAAGATCTAATCGATAAAGGATATGAAATGTTGCAGCGCTCTTTTGACGTTCATATCAAATCAAAATTCTTCACATAATAATCGTACCACCTTGAAAATTTATTATATTTTATAATTCGAATCTGATATGATTTAGAATAATAAAATTTATTATTCGACACAAATATACTTTATTATATTTTCAATTAATTTTTTTTAGCTTCGCTTTCAATTATAAAAGCAACCGTTTGATCCTATTTAAGAAGTTGGTGAATTGTCTCTTTGGCCGCAGAAAGGTAAGATTTCATATTTGTAGAATATTTATATTGAAAACTTAGAAATATTTTATAAAACACTTTTAAAGTTTTTTTTGCGTATTGGTATGTTAGTTAGTTGACATTTTGAGAGCTTTGAAGCATCTGGAACGAACAAAAATCAGGAAAAACAGTTTCACTCTACAATGGAGTGTACTTGACTTATAGAAAATTTTATTCTCAAAAATAGTGAATTCACTTTAAAAATCAACAAAAAATCTTTCACTTTGTTTCTTTGCGGTAAAAAATGTTTTAAAGTAGAAGGAAAGATTTGTTGGACACGAATGGACATTGACAAATATGATAGCACTTATCGAATTATGATTGTTTTCTGCTCTTTTGTAAAGTAAAAATCTCGTAGCTTTGTAAAATGCGAGTAAATATTTGATTTTTGTTTCTGAAAATATTTTACTGCAGAAAGCACTTTAGTTTGTCAGAATGAAATTTATTTTTGCAATTTTCTGTCTCAGTTTGAAGCTGTATGAAAAAATTTCATTATTAAAGTAGAAAAATTAATGTTTTTGCACACGAAGGCGTGCTCGCCTTTAAATGCACTTACAACATTTTCTTCGTTATATTGCGACGAGAAGACTCTTTCGATTATATGTTCAGATTTTTACATTTTATCATTAAATATATTTCGGTTTCATTTCTCACATCTAAATGCGAGAACTGACAATGTTTTTAGAACCAATAGCTAAATTTTTTTCATTTAGTTTTTTCTCTTTTCACCTCAATCAATTTTTCTTTTACATACATTTAACGATCTGCTTCACACTTGAAATTTTCCATTAAGTTAAAAAGGAAGCCTCACCAGCTGTTTTTTACATTTTGTGAGAATTAGTTCAAATAATATCTTTGACTATTATTGATCAGGTTATTATCCCTCGTTTATTACCTTAGACTGGGTAGAAAGTTATTGAAAATTTGAAGTTTCTATAGCGCCAGCAAAGTTTAATTCAAACTAATTAAGTAAAGTAAAATTTACTTTCATTTTGCTGGTCAGCTACAACTCCACCTTCTTCAAGTGTGTTTCAAATGAGAATTCTTTTAAAATGCAACATTGAATGCGATTCATTTAAAATTATTTTAACAAGAGTTTTCAATAATATTTTGATGCTTATAAGAACTTAAGGAGCTTGATTTTAAAGTACCTTAATCCAGAGAAAATATTTAAAAATCGAACAGTCATCTAAATCCATTCATTATAAGTATGGTTAAGAAAAATTGGCTTGTCTAATTATAAATGAAGCAAAAATATTTTGCTTACGATTTTTTAGATGCTCAAAAGTGTAAGCGATGATTAAACATAGGTCTCATGTCATAAGACGGTTAATTCACATGTCTATATGTTCTTTGAAATGTTTATTTTCAATAAAAATGCTTTTTAAATAGCTGTTTAAAAGGTTTAATTTATTAAAATTGCAACTAAATTTAAATAGTTATGAATAGTTATAATAGTTTATGAATTTTTGCAAAAATACAAAAAAAAGAAATTCTTAAATCGAAATTCTGGCTTTCAACAAAAAGTGATATTGATTCGATTCACAAATTCCCAAATAGCGACTTTCACCAGAACAAGTAGACGAACTGTTTTCGAAAAATTTCTTGCTATTTTATAAAAATGTTATCTAAAACTTTTTGATTATTGATTATGACGGCTTCTACAGGTTGGCCGAAAATTATAGTGAACGAAATAAATTTAAAATATTTTCACAAAATGGTCATTAATTTTTATAATTTAAATATAATTTTGTTTCATATTTATTCAAATTTCAAAATAAAAAGTTTTATCAAAAACTATTTACTGATTCACTGAAACTGATTTTATTTTTAAATTCATAATTACGAATTTCAAGCCATTAATTAGAGTTAATCATGAAATCATGAAATCTTGTATAATAATAAAGTTTTCTTTGAAAATTCAACTGTTGAAATTTTGGAATTTTCATAATTTGAAAAATCAAGAAAATTGTCAAAAAAGGCATTTTTTGAAAATTTTCATAATTGATTTAAGCAATTTTCAATCAGTTTTCAGTGCTTTTTGTAAATTAAGGTTTCCATTTTACTCTTGATGAGTTTTTAATTATAAAAACTTTATTTTATTAATTTTTTGAGTTGTCGAAAAGGCTAAAAATGTTCCCAAAATTTTTTTTATGTGACTTTAGTTTTTTGTTAATAAATTTGATTATACTTTTGTTTCTAAAATTTAAATAAATAAAAAACAAAATTATATTTAAATTTAAAAAATTATTGGCCATTTTGTGAAAATATTTGAAATTGATTTCGTTCACTAAAATTTTCGGCCAACCTGTAAGTTCAAAACGTTGAATTTGAAACTACTTAAATAAATGCTTATCTTATTATTAGTTAAGCCAGAATTCTTGTTTCGGATGTTACATTTTAGTTCTTAATTTGGCTTCTCTATTGATTATACTTGCTATTTTGATTAAACAGTTTAGTAAAATTGATTTTTGAATAGTGTTTCATTGCGAATAAGCTTTTAGATAAACTAAAAATGAAAATTTTGTGATTGAACTTCTTTTTTATTTTCTTTCCTCTTTCTTCATTCATTCTTAAGTCTCACCAAGAAATGAATCTAAAAATAGAACTGAAATTTTAAGTCATAACTTTCTAATCAATAAATAACAACGACTTTGCTATTGTCTGCCGAAACGACTGAGAAATCGAAGCGTTAATAGAGTAAAGCGACAAATTGCCGTCTCATAACACAAATTGTGACATTGGAAAGAAAAGAGTTCAATGTAAGGCACTTGTATTTTCAAATTATTCTCCGATTTTTCAAGAAAATAAAAGTGTTACATAATTTTGTAGGCAATAAAAATTCTATGAATAGAATATACAACTTAATTACTATTTTTCGTAAGAAATTTTTACGAATTTCAATGAAAAAGCATAAAAAATATTAAAAATTTTTTATTTTCCTAATTTGTTTTCGTTTTTATGGATTTTACCATCAATTTACAATCTTCTTAAACCAAATAACTTGTTTAAAAGTATTTAAAGACCATGAAAATCCTAATCATAATTGGCAAGAAAACATGTTATTTGAATTCAATTCGTTTATTATTTCATTTGAACACCAGATTACCGATTTATGAAGCTGCATCTGTAATTATTACAATCTGTAATTTTTAGCAAAAACTAAAGCATTAAAATGAAGATTTGGATAAGGTAGAGAATAAATAGCGTATTCCTCCCATTATATGGCATGAAGATGTGTCCTGACATTCAATTCTCTTTGCATGTCACCTTTTTTCACTTTATACCGGCATGCCTTTAAAAACTGAACCACTTAAAATACGATTTTAATTTTAATTTGCTCACTTTCTTTGATCAATGTTTGTAAACATATTTTAAAAAGAATTGTTGGATAGCAATTTGGCCGTTTTTTAATTGATTTCTTAAAGCGCCTTATTTCGAGGAGTACCGCATATCATATATTGAGAGTGAATACGGTAGAAATAAAACAGAGATGAGCAAAAGTTTGATGATGTGTGAAATGAATGCTTAGTGAACTTTTTCTAAGAGTTCATTTTCGAGTTTTGTGATTCATTTGTGGCGTACTGTTATCAGCAACAGTCGGCTTACGGTGAGTTACACTCGTAAACCTTCACGCTTTGCAGTAACAGCAAAGCGTGACTAATTTAAACAGATACCGTTAATGTGATAGCAAACTTGTGCATAAAAACGCTTTGCACTTTGTCTTTTTACGGCTTTCGCCAAACACTCGTGTATCCGCAACTTTAACTGTCATTTCGCTCTCGGCGAGCGATGTGCCTCTGTTTCTAGTGTTGCTGACAAAATCTGCATGTGTATAGCCAGTTAAAAAAAATGACTGCATTTATTCGGCTATCCGGCAATGCTCATACAGTGAAAGTTGTATGAAACTTTCTATATGACAGCAATTTGTTAGCCGAGTATCTTCAGTCAGTTTTTTTTTGTTGAAATGAAGCTGAGCCCCGAGCGTCATA
>NCKU01003668.1:0-14415 GCA_003675995.1 Dinothrombium tinctorium | reverse complement strand
TGCTTTTAATTAACACCTGTACATACTTTAAATACATCTTCGCGAATAATTGCCGTTGTTTATTTTGAAGGAATTTGACCCTTTTTGCTGAATCCTAATTCTTAATTTATTCCGATAGATTCCAATGGAATGAGGGCATACTTTTCATTTATTTCATTATTGAAATTACATTTTGTTAAGATTTCTCAAAAATTCACCACCTTTAATACTTGCAAAGAATCGCTTTACTTACCTACGTTATTGCATCATTTTTCGAATATTTTCCATTTTATTTAAATTCAACAAATAAAAAATCATTTATTTAATAAATTAATGTGATTATCGATTTTAAAAAGAAATTCTGTATAAAAACAAGCTTATGGTTATGATGAGAACGCTTTACGTTCACTTCAATTGTTAGCTGTTAAATCATTTTGCAAAACCGTTAAATGAACGCAATTTGACTGTAAATTTAAACTTCTACGGATACAAATTACGAAATGGCACCAGTATCTGCTACATTAAAGTTGGTGGTCTTTAAGATTAAAGAGCTCAAACGCATATTATACGTAAAATGAATCAAATTGATTGAAGCGCTCTCGAGTTGTTTCGAAAAATCGATCGCTCATTCAGATAAAGTATTCAATTATATTTTCAATGACATTGTTTCATAACAAGTAAGTTTTTGAGAAGCTCAAATTGTTCCTTACTCATTTGTTATTGATTTATTTATCATTCTTTGCTGCACACTTTTTTTTGCATAATCGCTTTGACGATTTGCTCATTCAGTTGGCCTTTTCTGCGAATTTTTTGAAATCACTGCCCTCAGTCAAAATAGAAAATTTCTAAAAAAGTTTTTTGTTTCTGTTCTAGCATCCAAATAATGAATTATTTACAGCATCTAATTCACGATTGATCACAAAATAAAGAAAAAATGAAAGCTAATTTGAAAAGTATGTTGCTTGTGAATCGAGCATCGAGCAAAATTTGTTTTCTAGAAAGGGCGTAACTTTGTTTTCTTTTAACTTTAAAATTTATTTTAACAACTTTTAACAAATTCTTGCGAATGTAAAAAACTTTCTTCGCCACGAACAAGGTGCAAATTTGGTTGAATTTTGTCTGGCAATGCGAAGAAATAGCCTTTGCAATTAATTTGAAGGCTACGAATCATTGATTCAATCCAGTCTCAATGCTAATTAAGCAGCGACGATGAGCTCAGTTTATTTTTGTCGTAAAACGGAAAATGAGCATAACATCCTCTTCGGGCAGATTGTAAGAGGAGATTTTTGCAGCAATAGTTGAGTGCGAATGTAACACAGCGCTTGATGTTATTGCTTTTCGGTG
The DNA here is from genome assembly GCA_003675995.1 of Dinothrombium tinctorium. Classification (NCBI taxonomy): domain Eukaryota; kingdom Metazoa; phylum Arthropoda; class Arachnida; order Trombidiformes; family Trombidiidae; genus Dinothrombium; species Dinothrombium tinctorium. The sequence continues at coordinate 13,092 of NCKU01003668.1, read as the reverse complement.
ATCATCGGTCGCTATTGTTGTCGAATACGCAGCTTTTTTAAGAGAAGAAAGCGGAGTTCGCTATTGATTGCGTTTCTATTGTAGACGTGTTTTCGCTTCGTATTTGTTCGACACTTTTCACGCATAATTGCAAATTCTGCGAAACTGTTTTCTTTTTAAATAACAAATGTCATCATTTCTCTGCGCTTCCTTCTCGAACATTTCGAGAACGACTTGAAAATTGTTTTCCAAACATGACTTAACAGTTTGAAGAAATCGACCGTCAAACTGAAGCGATACTCGCTATCATTTTCATTTACAAACGATGAAGTAATAAAAAAGAAATTTCGACAATTTCCGCAAATGAGCGATTGTGTGTTCGAAGAGATTATCACCACTTATTGTGATACACTTTGCAAATTTTGCAAGCTTCGCTTAATTGCGCGATCGAATGCTTAGTTAGCAACGTTCGAGTGAAATTGGACGAGCGAATTGGCGCTATCATTGTCAATGACAGCTTTTTCGTACTTTAAATGCGGACCGAACAATAAATTCTCGCTTGCAACGCAAAGTTGACAGGCGACAACAAAACTTCGACGATTTTTGTTCAACATTCAATTCATACAACTGTCAACTTATTCGCCGTCTATGAAAAAAAAGTTCTAAGAGTTGGTGAAAAGCGAGTTTTTCGCTCGACTCAAAACTGCAGTCGTGAAAATAAATAAATTTGCTTCAGACGCATATTTTGCTTGGAATATTCGCTCTCCGTTTCGCCTAAAGTAGGTCGACTCGAGCACTTTCGCCGCTATTATTTATTTCTGTCGTTCATCGATCACTTTTTGAATACATTCTCATTTAATCCTCAATAGTTTCTTAGTTTCAATTGTTATTCTTACAAACATAAACGCATTCCACACCCAAAATGCATACTTTCAACTTTCCTCAAGTATTTGATGTCACTCGATTCGAGCTGCGAAAATGAAATTTTGCACAATAAATTCGCTTTAAAAATTTCATTTTGAACTGTGTCAATGAGCGCAAAACCTGCAAAACATTTAGTGAAATTTGTCACTTAATCTAACATTAAGTTTGTTGTAAGTGATTTTGCTTACGACAATCAAAAAACGTTTGATAAGTTAAGAAGCAGTTTTTTCACAAATTTCTCTCTTTCGTTTTTTAAGTTTTCATTTTTTCGAAGACATAACCGAATGAGATTATACTCGTGAAACACTCATTTAGCCTGATAACATGAATTTAAACACCATGCGTCCCTGCTTTAAAAAGCGTATTATTTGATTGCAAGCATACCTGAACAATAATAAATTAAACAGACAAGATTATTTGTGATAATTTAATTTTTTCGCTTGTACTTAAGTACTTGCACTCACACTTTATATTGACTCAATGACCTTTTTGAATTTAATATTCTCATCGCTTTAATTAAGTGTCAAAATCTTTTATTAAAAAGCGTTCATCGATTTTTCAGTGCATTCGCTTGAGCACTCATATTCCTAATGTTTGAGTGAGTTCCAAATGGACGCAGGCTTTGCTCAACGCCAAACAGTCGCGTAACCACAGAGAAATTCGGACTTTATTGCAGTCGTTAAGACTTAATCTAAAGCTCAAGAGAATTTAGAACAAGGTCAAGTGTCAGAAGTAGAGTAATGCTGCCGCAATATTTTCGCTAAGAAATAAAAGCGAGTTCACCATTGTGTTTGCTTATGCATGCTCGAAGTTTGCAAATAAAAAAATGTTTATCATTGCGTCTCCTTCCTTTTCAGTGCATGTATTGAATGAAGTTTTATTTGAATTATGCACAAAACTTTGAACAGCTCGCAAGTGTAAAATAGTATTGAGTTGATTCATAAATAGCGAAACATTGTTACTCTCAAAGCTTGAGATAATAGATTGAAAAGCTTTCGAAAAAAAAATTTGCAAAAATACTTGTCATTGAGCAACCGTTTTTTGCTTTCGAAGTATTTCGAGCAAAAATCCGAACTCGAGAATGAAAATAGTATCGAAATGCAAGCTTCGAGTGTGACATAATTTCATTTTTGTGTAATGAGTAGAAGGAAAAACGCGTGTTTTGACTGCAAAACGCTAGACATTTGCTCACTTCATTCGAGATTTTGAGAACGAAATTTAGGAATTCAAAACGCGAAACCATTTTTCACATGGAGACCGAAAACGATGAACAATGAGATGTCGGTTACATCAACGGAAACTATGTGAACAGCAGCTGTTTAGTCTGAAATGACATTCAAAACATCGAAGTAAAAAATCTCGAAACATTTCTTCCCGCAAAATTTAGAGTCGCGTCTCTCTCTCTCGCTCTCTCTCTCTCTCTCTCTCTCTTCTGTTTTACACGATTCATCTTCATCAAATACTCTGCTTTGTTCTTCACTTTTCAAACTTTTCTTTTTGCGTCGCTAATGTAGAACACTTCATTGTTCAAATTTTCAACATTGCGCTAGTTTAAAACTTACATTTATTATACGCGAATTAGTTTGATAATTATACATCGGAGCGGCGAAAATTAACGAGAGTTTTCGGTTGAAACAACTGCTAAATTATGTATTCGACGAACATTATAAAAGCGATGCTAAAATGAAATGAAAACTCTTAATTGAAGAAATGAAGATGTACTCGGAAAAATATCAAATGAATGTGGAAAGCAAGCGATGTAACCGCTAAATTATCAGCACTATTGATTCGATACTTGCGTGAAATGAGAAGAATGAAGTTGTGTTTCATGAATTGATGATAAATTAATATTCATGAATTTCACGAACTTGCTATTCGGAGCGTTCAATTTCGCTGTAATTTTTTCAAAAAGTTGAAATTAATTGGCACCCATTTAAAAAATAAAGAATGAAGCCATAATACAAACACCAAATTCAGAATTTATGTTCAACGCTTGTTTCAACAAAAATGGTAATCAATTTATGGTTTAAAGTGCTCTCATGTCAACAAAAGCCAACATTTTGCGACCTTAACATACAAAATGAAAAATTTTTTTGTTTACATGAGCTAAAAATTTCGAATCTCTACCGAGACCAGAATGTAAAAAAAAATGAAAGCATGTCCAGGTGCGGAGATCTGAAATAGAGTGAGAGCGAAAAATTGAATGCAAAATGTTCAAAATCAACAAAAGAGACTTTGCATTTGGAACTGTTTGGCGATCGAGACGCATAAATCAAGAGCGAGCGAAAGTTTCAAAGTTCACAATGATCGGCGTGAAGCCGCGCGACTTGACCCAACCCTTGTCACAAAGTGCACATAATAGAAACGAGATTTAGCTTCGGGTGGGTTCGAATGCAATTAAACAGCGATTCGTTGCCGAAACACCTTTGCGTACACAACGCGTCGAGTGAATGCATTTTAAAATTAAGCAAACGCTTTGCGCTCAGCGATCGAGCACTTTAATAACCGTGGTGAGGCGAGAGAGCGAAGTACTCCACTATCGTGAGCAGCTATTAAACGCTTTGAATTACTTTACTGCTCAATCATTGTGTAATTGTGGTGTGCAGAAGTGTAGAGCATAAGAGCTCACATCGAGCACAGAGAGAAGAGCGATCGAGGCGAAGCTTTGAAAGCAACCTTTTCGCTATTTAAATGCATTCGAGAAGAAGCGAGTGACGAACGCTGTTCGCAAGCTTTTTGTGCTTTACTTTCGCTTTCACTTTTCGTAAAACTTGTGCAAAAGATGAGAATCAAAGCTCGCGTTTTGTTTTTCTCACTTTTCTGTTGTTTCTGCAAAGAAACATTCGCAGTGAATGACATTTGTGATTTGGACGCTAGAATATCTCCGATCTATTGCACTTGTGACAACAATCGAGGCGAAGAGGTTAACACGGTGTGCTACGTTATCAACACGACTTCATTGAAAAATGAATCAGACATTTGGTCCGATTTCGGTGAGGAGTATGCGGTTATTTCTCTCACATTCACTGTGATGAACTCTAAACTGCTGTTTGTGCCGCAAATCGCTCTTAGAAAAGTTTCGAAAACTCTTGGCTACCTGAAGATCGAAGGCGCAACTTTACGAGCCTTGCCATCTTTTGCTATTTATGGCTTGCCGCAATTGAAAGAGGCCAACTTAGATCAAAATGAAATCACTGTTCTCAAGAAAGAGTCGGTTTCGAATCTACCGAAGCTCGAGAAGATCAGTTTCGCCGAAAATAATATCACGCGAATCGCCGCCGACGTGTTCATCGATTTGCCGAGTTTGAAGTTGCTCTTTTTCAATCGAAACTCGATCACTACGATTGACGATTACGCTTTCAGACACTTGCATAATCTCGAAGAACTCATCTTAACTTCTAACCAACTCAGTCGAATTACGAGCAAAACTTTTGTCGGACTCACGAATCTAACATCGCTCGATCTTTTCTCGAATCAATTGAAAGTGATACCGGATTATGCGTTTGAAAGTTTGTCGAAACTAGTCGAATTAGATTTCACCGACAACAAAATCGAGACCATCGAACCGTTCGCATTCAAAGGCTTGGAGAATTTGCAAAGATTACTTTTGACTAAAAACAAACTCACAGTAATCGCTTATCAAATTTTCGAGGATAATCCGCGTCTTCTTCACATACATTTGTCGGAGAATGGGTTGCAAACAATCAAAGGCGAAACGATGTACAGTTTGAGGAAAATTGACGACGAAGCGTTTATGATTCATTTAAAAGGTAAACAAATTTTGAATTCGCCAAAATAAACAATTAAACTTTGAGATGCGGAAGCGTTTTGCAGTGTAACAAAGTCTAAATATGAACAGATCTGCATAGAGAGAATATGCGCCTTGCACATATTGCAGGTGTGGTTGATATCACCTTTTCTGTGTGAGTTATTTCGAAAAAATGTCACATTTGAATTCTTACTGATTATTCTATCAATCGAGACATCAACTTATCGTTGTTTTCTTACGACTAGTCGCGAATTTGATGAGCGAATTTCTTTATTGGGTTAGGTAAGCAAATAAAACTTTAACATCGCTCTTTACACAGCCAAACATCTCGAGTTACACTGAAATGTGGAGTATTTTACCCATAGAATAAAAATGACAATTATCGCAAAGCGAAGACGCCTTTTATCATTGTTTGCCGCGATAAAACTCAGCTTTAAATGGTCAAACATCGATCATGCCTCGCGAAAAGAGCAAATATTGTAAAATAGAGCTTCATTTCAATTTCAATATGATTAAAACGGATGCATAGCAAAACCATTGTTCGCGATTTTATTTCACTGTAATCAAGCTTTATTTGAACTTCTGTCAATATTTATTTTTGTTTTTCTGCGAAGAGCACATTCTCATTCTTAGCGATACAAATTGAATTTTTCGTTTCCAAACCGAACGCTTTTACACGCTTTACTGACGAGCTAAAATTAATCTTTTGATTGGCATTAAAAATTGAATCGAATTAAAAATGAAGATGAAAACAGGTCACATCATTCAATTAAAAACTTGATCTTTACATTTTTCGTTTCACTTTTACTTTCAACAGTTTTTAAACGCATAAAGCGCAAAACTTGGCTTTAAACTACGCTTCCATTAAAATAGAAAAGCTTAATTCATAAAGTGAAGTTTAAATTTTCAAAAATTATTTACTCTTGACCTCTTATTTTGCTCAATACTGCGAACATTTCGAAAAGATAGAATTGGTAATAAATTCATTAGATCGGTAAGTTTCAGAATTATTGTTTAATATTTTTGTCTAGAAAAAAGTTTTCATTTGAATAAACCGAAGGTCTAACCGGAGGGTCGTCTGTTACAGCGCCGCGTGAGTTTGTAAAAGGATAGAAGAATGCTAAAACTTTGCTTAACTTATTTCATGGATAAACACTTTGAATTTATTACTTTTACTTCATATTAATACTCACCCACATTTAAAAAAGCAGCCTCTGGCTAAAAAAAGCTTATTTTTCAAAAATATTATCATCATTAATTATTATTATTCTTATTTTTCATTATCACGCTTCGCTTCTTTTTATCAATGTGCGTTTAAATTCAGTTTAGGTTGATTGTCTTAAATTATTGGTCATTCTCTTTCACTCTTAGGTTTGCATTAAGAACGAGATGCTTTTTTCGTATGTTTTTTTGATTGATTAATGAAACGAATTTTTTAGCTTTCTACATTTTTTCGTGACGAGCAAATATTTAAAAAGATGAAAATATTTTATCGCTAAATTAAATTTGCATTACAAGCGGAAAAACGCGCTTCGAAAATATGCGAATTCGCTCAATTAAAAGCAATTTTTCGAATACTTAATTTTGAAAATTAAATTTTTTCGTCGTAGTGTCTCGCTTATGAATGCAATAAAAGTACCAAACTAATAGTCGCATTTTAAACTCGTTCATTTATTGTAATTAATTTTATTAAAATTGTTGAGTTGCATCGAATTCTCTCTCAACATTAACACAACATGAAAATTTTTGTTTTTCTCGCAATGTTGAAAGTAATTTTAGAACTCAACATATTTTCTGTCTCCGGTTTCAAAGTAATTTGATAAACGCATTGTGTGTTTGCAAGTTTTTTTTTCATTAGGTAAAAACAAAATGAGCACTTTAATATTTAAAATAAGAGCATTTGAGTAGAAAGTTAGAAGCATCTAGTTAGAATGTTTACGGAAAACAATTTGTGTGAAGTTAAAAATTTTGACTTCACAAAAAAACGTTTGAAATTGGGTCATTAACTTTATTATGTTTTTGAAACGCTTTTCTTTCTATTTTCTTGCGCGTTTTCCGATTACTTCACCTTTTCAGTATGTGTGCCTGAGCTTTTTAAAGTTTTAAAGAGTTAAATTTGAGCAAGTATTCTTTGCTTATGTAATGCCAAGTAGTGCCAAGTGATGTTTTCAAAAATATTTTTTTCACTTGCGATGATTAATGTATTGCAATAAATAAAAAAGAATTTAAAGTAAAAACTTTTTCGCTCGATAACATCACAAGTTTTTTTAATGAATTATCCAGTTGACAAAAATATTTGGAATAAAAAATTACATCGTCGCTTCGAAAATTTATAAAATTTGCAGTGATTTTCGGAGTTAACTTTTATGACCATCATTTTATCTTATTTCTAACTTTTTATTATCAAAGCGCTAACTAAGCGACTATCAACGACTTAAGGAAGTATAATTTCAAATTAATTACATTTTTATGTTTATAAAAGAAAATGAATGAATATGTACGAGAGTGTATGCCAAAATATTTTCAAAAAGAATAGCGAAATCAAAATTTAAATAATTTGAACGTAAAGAGTTGAAAAAAGTTAGAAAATGGAACAAGCTAAATGCTAACAAGTAAATTATTATTACTGTAAAAACACAGAGAGAATGCTTGCCCTCTTTGAAATTATTAAAATTTACAGAAGAATAAATAAATATGAAAAGAGTTTTCAGTTTATCGTGTACAATTGTTCACCTTATTTCAATGAGTAACAGTGTGCAAAATGGAGATTAAAAAGCAAGTTGTTTAACCAATATAAATGAGAACGGTGAATTCATAAAAATAATTTATTTGTGTGTAGAAAGGCATCTTTAATTGTGCTTTTTGATTGAGAAACTTCGAAAAGATCGCAAAAGCTAGATGTGCAAGCCTTTCTTCATTTTGAATGGTGTTGAAGCAATGCGACTCACTTATCGCACTAAACAAATCGCAAAAATTTAGGCACGATCAAAACAGAAAAATACCCTAAAATGAGTATGTGAAAAATATCAAAACGATATTTTTAAAAAAATATAAAATTTCTAAGGGGAAAAAGCTTTGAAAATTATTTAGAATTACTCATTTGAAGCAAAAACTCTCTATTCGGATGCCATGAAGTCAAAGCATTGATATCTATAAGCAGTCGTTAGATCATCTTAGTTTCTCATATTTTGGTTAACTAATTTTAAATTATCAAAGTTCGAAATTTATTTTTCTACTTTCGATAGCCCCTTAATATTTCATATAAAAAATTATTTTGCAATCAGCTTACATAAGCTCAAATTATTTTTGACGAACTATTTTTAGGAAGATGAATAATTTGGAAGGGAAAATAAATTTAAGTTAACTAAAAAAAATTTCATTTTTTTCAATTTTAAAATGTTAACAAACGGGGAAGTTAGAGCAAATCATTCAAGCTTATTTGTTTTCAAGTCATTTGAGCTTTTCATTTTCGATCTTTGATTTGATCATAAAATCAATTGAAGTCGGAATTAAAATTTTAGCTTTTCTTAAAAAGACATTTCAACACATTTGAAATATTGTTGTTAACTTATCAAAGGTACTTATCTTTAATATCACTTTCGCTTGCAAATTTGTATCTGTTAATTTTCTTAATTAATATATTAGGTTTGCTAGGCACTTATCAAAAGGTAACATGTAGAAGAAAAAATTATATGAAGTTCAATTTCAAATTTGTCACTATTCTTGATTTAATGACGAACTAAATAATCTTTTACTTCATCGTTTTAAAAAATAAACTTTAACGCGATGTTCGATAGTCAAAGAAGTTTTCGCTAAAAATCAATGAAACTTACATTGTGTCAGTTTGGTTCTTGTCTACTTATCTGTGTCACTCATATTCATAGCTAACAAACACACACTTGAGGAAATTTTTGACGACTATTCGCTTTGATTGCTTTGTTTTATATATTTGACATAATATGCTGTTTGATAAACGAATAAGTTTAAATAGTGTAATCACCTTAAATGTTTTATTTGCTAAAAACTTTTCGTTTACATTTTGCACACTTCTTATCTATTGAAATACCCAAATTATAGCTTGACTTGGTGCATATCTATTGCGTTTCTTAGATAAACTTTGTTAAACCATTTTGCAAAAATGGATCGATTTTTCGCAGTCATTTAAAAAAATGAGAAATTTTATATAAAATCGTGTTGGTTAATTCACTAATTTCAAAACAAATTCAATAAAAATTAAACTTTTACTAAACAATAAATTTAAAATCTAAAATTAATTTTTTCAAATATAAAGTCGAATTTGTTTATATCAACAAAAAATGCAGCGCATATTAACAAATTTCATAAATCAATTTTACAGATTCATAATTCAGATCAAGTCATTCGCAATTTATCAAAGAGATTTTTTTTCTAAGCGATGTCTTAATTTTAAAAATTACCTTCGAAGTTGTTACTTAAATGATTATAATTAACGAAGATAATATCAAAGTAAAAACTGGAATCCTTCATTTGCATATACGACTTTTGATTTTTAATCATTTTGTTCTTTTATTTTTAACATAAAATAATTTGCTCAACAAAAAATCAAATTAACATAATCAAAATTTTTCTGAAAATTTAAATATCAACTTTTTCATAATCGAAAAAAAGACGATTTGCGTTTCTTTATCAACAAAATCAAGTAGCCAAATAAATTTTCTGTAATTATTCTGTAATTACTGCAACCGAACTATTTGAGTTATTTATCTATTAGCGAGTGTTTTGTAATATTAATCAAATTATCCCTTTGCCTTCATCTCTTTTTTTGAGTCGCATGCACAACACAAACTTAATTAGAAGCGAAAGCAATTTGTTGGCTATTCGAGGAACCAGAACGGATGAAAATACACATGGCTTTAAAATGCAGCTGGTTGTGAAAATGCAAAATGAATGTAGACTTCGTTATTCATGCTTTAATTTAAAAAAAAGAAGAGGCAAATGAAAGAGCGAATGCAGAGTCGAATAATTACTTGCTTAAATGAATGCGAAAGTTATTGCTTAATTTGGGAGGCAAGCAATGATAAATCAATGCTTTTGCAAATTAGAAGCGAGCATTTAATAATCTCGTAAGGTATGTTCGTGCTCGTTCCAGCCAAACCAGAAATTTGCATTCTCGAGTTAATGCACGCGATAATGGCGAGCGAAGAAAGAAGTTTTGTCGGAATATTTGCTCAAGCTATGCCTACTGTTATTATGCAACATTAATCAAAATTCATTTCCCTTTGACGGCGAGCGCACAGCTGTCACTATTTTGTTGGTCACTAAAGGTATTAATGATAGTAGTTAATTAAAATGAATTATGGTTTCGCTTTTCGCTGCAAAATACAAATTCGCTTTTTGTTTGCCTGCTTTCATTCACTCACTCGATTCAAGTGTTCGCTAGACTCTTTCGCTTTAAATGAAACTGTAAAATATGGAAATGAAAAATACATATGCAGTGCATTAGTCGCGTAATTTTGCGAGTACTGTGTGACAATATGTGCGCTTGCCAGCGCTGCAATGCGATATTCAAATATTCGCGAAAAATGTTCAGATTAAATAGGACAAAAGTAATTGCGAAAAGAATGTAAATAACGCGCGCTTCTAACTAAATAATCAAAGCTGCGATTAACAATCTTAATGCATAATGAACACAGAAAATTTATGCGCAATAAATTAATTAAATTCAAATTGTGTTATTTTCCCTTCGAAACTTTTTTTGGTAGCGTCTCATTTTATTTTATTTATTTATTTTGTATTTTATTTTGATTTTTTTTATAGCTGAGAAAGATAAAAGCTATCTTAGCGAAACATATTCAGCGAACGAAGAAATTAACGCAGCTCGCTTTTGCGCTCTAATTTATCTCAACGATCTTGTTCGTTTTCGAAAAAGTAATAATTAACCGCTCGATATCTTAAAAAGGAAGTTTGACATTTCGCTTTGTTTAGTGTACTCGAGAAAACAATTACTTACGATTAAAAAGAAAACTAACATCAATTTTAACAAAATCCAGACAAGTTAATGTCGTTGAAAAGTTATCACTCCTCGGTTTCTAGGCAACATCAGCCAGCAGCACCACATGTAGCGAATTATGAATTCGTTTCACTAGAATAATTTTTTGTGTCAAATGCACTTAAATTAAGTTAATTATTTTTGCGAAAATGTGAGCGAAAAATTTCGATTTACACTTAATTTTGTGAATTTCGATATTAAAGCAGCCAAAAAAAGCTTCACATTGGCTGGTTTAATTTGAGAAAAAAATTAAATTATGAATTCTGGCAAAAATTCGATTTCTTCGAATATATTTTCATTCAAACAAAATCCTTTAACATATGAAGTTTCTCCAAATTCTATTTGATCCTCGCATCATGATTCTTTCTTCACTGCTCACAACAAATCATTCGAATAGTCACACAGCTTTGCTTACAAAAGTTTACGCTAACAAACATATAAATGCGATATTAAACCATCCATAGCGCTTTTGTGCACATAGCGCTCACGCGAAGTTTTATTCAAATGCAAACTTTATAATTAAGTCGAAGACGAAATTTTGTTTTTGATGCTACTGGCGAATAGCTTCACCAATTTTTTCAAAGAAAAGCTCTTTAACCATTCGAGTGACTTTTTACTTTGTATGTAAATAATACCTTGTATTCGAATATGTTAGTTAAAGCGCTAAGTGAAATGAAAACGAGGATTATTCAAAGAAATGTTTTGAATTAAAAATAGTGCTGCGTGGGAATCTCACTTATGAAAACAAAAAATGAAAATACACATTTGCATCATGAACAAAATCGAAAATCTTTAACATTACGAAATTTCAACTTTTTCTTTTCTTATGTAAAAAATGATCGATTACGCTGTCACTAAAATTGAAAATTTTTCAAACAACGCTCGTTATGGCATGCAAACGTTTTTATAGATTTCACTTTAAGAATAGCTTAATATGTTGCGAGCTCGAACGGAACCAGAAATTTTTTCTGTTCCGAAAGTTATACAAGCCACGAATTAGTAACGAACAAATTAAGCATTTAAAAAATGGTTTCAATTTTCGCTTTTTTTAATAAAAACTCACTCAAAATGATGCGATTTGAGATTCGCCTACATTGACTTTCTGCTCACATTGCAGCTTCAACCAAATTTTTTGTTACATTGTTGTGAATTCTTTTCACTCACAAGTTTCAAATAATGCAGTTAGTGCATTTTTAATACCGACGATAAACAATTTTCAAAGCCTAGAGTCACGTTCTGAATTCTTTCATAATTAAATTTGTTCGTTATGAACCCCAGAATTTGCTAGCTGCTTACTCTGCTTTACACGAAATCATTTTTTACAATTTAGGTGTAAAATATGGAACAGTGTGAAATCGAAGCAAAATAAGTGCCAAAGTTTAATTAACACGCGAATGAAAAAAAAGTAGAGCAGTCAAGAAACATAAATGAGTGAAGACAGTGTCAATTTTTCTTTTGTTGCAAACTCTATTTTCGACAAAATAGACTCGAGATCGATGTAAGATCATTTTCATGGCTCCATTGTTAGGTTTTAACTAATCTCGAAACGAGCGCAACACTAGCGATGAATGCTTGCCGGCGCTCTTTTGCACAATACTCTCATCGTTCAATTAATTTATCATCTTTATAAATTTTTAGTTTCACGTCATTTTTGACATCGAAGATTCTTTGCGCCAAGAGGCAACATTTTTTATTCGTTTGCATCAATTAAGAAAAAGAAAAACACTAGAAATTAACTTTCTTGTCTGCTTTGAAAATTGATTTCTCAGCTCTGGCTTTGATGATTTGGTCGGTCGAAATTGAGCACTCATTGTTCGAAAAGTGAAAAGACAAAAAACTAGATTTTGAGTGAAATTCGGGATTGCCAAATTGAGTTTGTCCGAATAAAGTTATTTCTGATACGCGCTCTATTGTATTTTTCACGCTCGCTCCTCTCCTTAACCCTCTTCAACTTCTGATGGTCACGCTCTCACATAGCCGACGTCTGAGCCGAGACAAACTAAAGTTGGTTGCTTTAAGCGCTAAGTTAAACAAATTCACGCCGTATTAGCTTCCGCTATTCTTTTAACAATACAATTTTATGGATTCTCTCTATTTTAAATTCATTCATGCCAAGCTTGATTAATCTTGTTCGAGCAATCCCATTCAGCTGTCTTTACAATACTTGACCAGACTGAAGCCTAACAATGTATTTAAAAAAGGCTTATTTTCAGCTTTAGTAAATGAAATCGGCAAGTTTACTTTGTCGAGGAAATCAGTAAAGAAGAGTACGAATGAAAGTATAATTAAAATTAAAGAAAATTGCAATAATAGAGTATACTACCTGTTCAGAAAGTAAGTTGCCCCTTTTTTAAGAGGTAATAACTTTTGATCGCTTTTTCGTATTCGAATG
>NCKU01003667.1:0-14415 GCA_003675995.1 Dinothrombium tinctorium | reverse complement strand
ATAGAAAGAAGATACGTTTCAAAATGTTTATAACAAAATAGGTTGCAATTGCTTTGTTATAGCTCCCAGAGGTACAACGCACGGTCATTATTTTATCATTTCTGTCTTAAACGTCAAAGAGGCTTCCATTTTTTTGAGGTTAAAAATTCAGCTTATGCGCTTCATGTTCTACAAAGCTGACAATTTATTTAACATGCTTCCACCTCTTTTATTTTAGCATAAATCTTATGAAGAATAAGCCTTCAACAACAACAACAACAAATGTCTTTTACAGGCTTATATTAAATTTATTCTTGCGTTCGAAAATCAAATTTTTTTGGCAAATTTGCGTTCCGTTCATTTATTTACTCACTTTCATTTCGTGCAAACATCATTTTAAGCGAAAATTTCAAACATTATTGTATAGAACTGTATTTAAAATAAAGTTGAAAAGCTTAAAATCGGAATTTATTTTTATCGCTGAGAACGAAAAGTTTTATTTTAACAACTTTATAATATTAAATTCGTTGATTAAAGTTTTAGCGTTTGCTATTAAAATTTGATCGTTTGATTTCGAAAAATCATTTGTTTTTAATTTCAAAAAATTGATTGAGAAATACTTTCATTTCCGCAATTGTTTTGTTGTGTTTTAAATAGAATTTTCATTTTATTTCATGTCTTCCAGCGAAAAATTTCAATATAAATGGTGTTCATAATGAAAATTGTGTTCGCGCACATCAATCATCAAAATTTCAATTTCGATATAAATAAATTGCGTGATTATAAAATATCATCTAAATTAAAAAAGAAAAAAAAAGGATTGAGTTTGAAATTTAGGTTTGAGTTTAGTATAGAAAATGGGAAACTACCGAGGAAATAATGAATTAAGCTTGTCAATCACACTCGAGCTATAACTTTTGCATTAAGCATCTAATTAAAATTTATTATATCACAACGAATTTTCTATTTGAATTAATTTTTTTTTATCGCTGAATATGAGTTTTTCTTCGCTCATACAAAGCTCTAAAACTAATATATTTTCAAGAAAATAAAATAATTTTTCTCGAAAGCACGCTCTTCATAGATCCGGATAATAAAAATATTTTCAATGCTCAAGAAGCGAGAGAAAGTTTTTTTCGAAGCAAATAACTTCAAAAACTGTTTTGTGAAGTCGTTTAAAAAAAATCATATTTTATTGGTATGATCCAATTCGTACGAAATTCAAGTAAAACGCTTTTCAATCAATCTTCTATTTCTTCTCTTTCTCGCTAGCTCTCTGCTTTTCAAAAATCTGAAAAAAAGTTCGCCTCACTATCTAATCCTACGTTTTGAAGTCTCTTTTATTTTCAGCGTCTCTGATCAATATTTATTTTCATATTGAGAGATTATATTTCGCTTGATATTTTCAAAACGTTGTCGAAAATCGATGAAAGCAGAAGAAGGTACAATGTGAACAATATTCAACGTTTAAAAATATTCAAACAAGCCACGATTTCACTCCCAGCTGTGTCGAGATAAACATGGGCACGTATTATGCTTGTCAATTCGCAATGGTTAACACAGTCGTGACACGATCTCACAATTTGTCATCGAAATTCACAATTCGTTCGCTTAGAAGAAAAATTTCTACACTTTAAATACTCAATTTCGTCAAAATTTTCTCCTTTTTTCAAATTTTAAATTCTTTTCAACGTTAAAATCATTTAATAATCGAAACGTTTGTTAAAAGCGATGCTTAAATAAAATTCATTAAAAAAATTTTTCTACTTTTCATGCACCTCTACGTTGCATATCAAATGATCAACTTATCAGTGAAAAGAGCGTAAAAAGTAAAATTAAAAAAAAGCAAAATGAGTTGAATTAATTTAAAAATTTTTAGCGTGATTATCAAATATTTAAATAAAGTTAAAAAAGTAAAACTGAGAAAAAAGCAAATTAAGTCAAAGTATTTCTAAAATAATCACAATTAAAAAAAAATTGAGCCATGCATCCATTAAATGAAAAGCGATTCTCATAATCTAAAAGGATTATCTTTTCTATGGAGAACACCAAGTTTAAATATTACGTTTAATAATCGAGCACGAAACGATTCGATGCTCTTGACTCGAGTGGATGCAAAGTCTATTATACCTTTTTTCGAGATTAAATTTGCGAGAAATTTTACTAAATCTCAAGTGAGTGCAAAATTTGAAAATTTGCTCACTTTTGCAATTTAAATTACTTTACTTAATGAAATATTCGAAAATAACGGTGTCCGTTTAATTGAACATTTTTATAATGACAGACATTAAGTTCTTACTAGCGAGTAAATCTTCGCCATGCAAATCGATTTACGTGCAATCATTTTAATTATGTAATAAGAAACTCGTATGATGTATATTTTAATGAGACTGTCAGCATTCTAAATTGAGTTGTTAATTTTAGAAACGAGAAAAAAGATTGCAACGTAATTTAACCTTTCTAATTTGTCTCTTTCATTAATTTCACATCAAAATTTTTTATTTTTCATAAAAATAAATTAATTCAAAAGCGAATGATGAAAAATTGAAATAATTTCACTCGCTTAAACTCAATTTTTAAAAGAAAGCTCAATTTACACGCCTATATAAACAATTTTGAAAAATAATCTTGTTAGACAAATTCTAAGAGATAAAAATATGATCATCAAGCGTGAAAATCGAATGCATCATTCAACTCATTTGGCAGTTAATATTATTATAAAGAACTGGCTTAATGAGCCCTTAGCGTTAATGTTTCGCAAAATTAACGACTATCATTATCCACAATTGTCATCAAGATAATAAAATCAAAATGTTTTTTCTTTTTTCTTTTCAGAAATGAATTGATCGGTCAATCTATTTCTTCTATTGCGATTATTATTCAAATTGATATTAATCTTCTTACTATTCTTCTTTCGTTCGCAATATTTATCGTTTTCATTTGTAACTATTTGCTGATTGTCGTGTTCACGAGCACTCAATAGGATTAAACAAATCTATATATACACAAGAGAGGAAAACACACACAAAGGTAAAAACAATACTCAATGGAAAACGATTTAAATTATTATCAAAATGAATAGAGAAAGTGAAATAATTTTTTACCATTTTTAAAGACCTCCGTCTTATTTGGCACACAGAGCGAAGAGAGAGAGAAAAAAATGATAATATTCAGAAGAAATAATTCGCGAAGAAATGATATGAAATCGAGATGTATTTGTCTTCTCTTGTCTTGTCTTCTTCTTCAAAGAATTACTTCTCTACAAATCCTTTGAAATTGTTGAAATGTAAGCGAGTGGAGCGAGAGAGACAGAGAAAGAGAGCGAAAAAAAAATGCAGAGAAGAGAATTGCGAATAACTATGGAAAAAAATGAAAGAAGAACAAGAAGTAGAAGTAGGTGAAGAGTGGAAAGATGGCAAAACTTCGATTATCGTTTGCTAGCGGCACAACAACTGCAGAAAACTAGAGTCAAACATTGGTCGACTAGACTTTAAGATGTTTTTTTTAAGCGATAATCAGCACTAGATAGAAAATGAAAAATGAAATTAATTGTTCATTGCGATCAATTTAAAAATTAAATATTTTTCAAATTTTGCGCAACACAAGCATTTGTTGAAATAGTGAACGCGATACATTCGCCTATATACGAAATAACAAAGCAATTAAAAAATGTAGTAAAGGAAGCTGTTGAGATGAACAAAGTCGACGAGAGCCATGTGCAAATGCATCGCTTCGATTCGAGTGAAATCACTTGCTGCATGCTCCGAGGAAAGAGCAAGTTCTATGTAAATATACGCACAATCCCTCGCTTTCTGTATTCGATCGCAAGTTATAACGGCGACAAAGCGCTGCTTCTTGCTCTATTATACAGAGTGGACAATTTATTGATACTGTAAATGTAGTAGCGCCTTTTTATTATATCTTTAAACAGTATGAAACATAAAAGAAAAGTTTGTTCGCGATGATGGCAAACTTTGTGTTTAAAAAAATAAAAAAATAAAAAGCAGCCAATCGTTCAGACTTGACAAGAAAGTAAAAATCAATATTGAGCGAGAGAAAATTTATTACAGTTTCTTTCATTTCGATTCAATATCAATAAACGTTTTGGTTCGTGTTCATTTCTCTCTCATTACACCTGTCTTTTCGATCGAAAAAAATTGCAATTAATGGGAGCATCGTATTAATGATATTACTGTAAAACTTTTTTTAATCCACTCTATTTAATGTTGAAAGTAAATATTGTCAAATGAAATCGAATTTTGTACATAAATTATTTCTTTACTTTCTGGCATAAAAAAGAGACTCACTAGACAAAAAACAAAACGCATCTACGTTTGGTTCAATTTTCGTTTCAGTCGTCGCGTTTGAAAAGCAATTATTCTGTTCGGATTTGATCTCTTGTATGCAATCAACGCTTGATTTGCAGTAACATTTGTAATTAAGTCACTTCGTTGAAGTCGCATGCATAAGTGATATGGTCTAAGAGGCAAAAAGTTTTACAAATAACACATGTAGTAGAAGGTGTAGTAAATTGAGGCACACGATATTACTTTTATCGATCGCACGCACACACACACACTCACACACACACATACAACACACTGGTAATAGTGAATAGACAATTTTCTCTATGGCAATGGCATAGTGTTTGCTATATGGTAGTAAGCATTGAAATTAAGAGTCTGTACGCGCAGCACTTCGATGCCCATCATCTGCGATGGCGTCTTTGTTGGTTGAGGCACACCATAAGGGTTTCTTTTCAATTCTTTGTGTCAATAACAGCGTTCGCCATTTCTTCCTCTCGAATTGTTCACAAATTGTCGTTTAACTATTTTCTAAATTCTAGTTTGTGAATAGATTCACAAGACTTGAAAACAAAAAAGCAAAGAGTATTTAGCGAAAAAAGCGAAAGGTTTGTTGACGGCTCTCTTTCTCTATTCACTTCATACATTTTTCCCATCATTACCCCGTTCGTTCTTCTCATTTCTTTCATTTCATTCTACTCGAAAAAAGAAGAAGAGATTTATGTTTTTACGGCAAATTTAATGAATTTCAAATAATTATTCTGTCAAAAAGATTCATTTTCACTCGGATCCTTATTCTTCTCACACACACGTTATTAAATTGTTATTACCCAGTTATCTCGATTCTCACTCACTTTTTCTCTTCCTGTTTTTTATTACATCATTAGCACAGTCATAGATGTTTGTTTCTTTAAGCTCTAGTCAAATTTTTTCATCAGTACAATTCATAAAGCTGTTTGGCTATCGAATACAACTCGCACTTAATTGTAAACATTCTTGAACACTATACGTCGAAAATTAATTAATTTATCAACAATAATTCAAGTTAATTTTTTTTTTAAATTAAATTTCAATAATTAATTTCGAAAGAAGCTGAAATTGAAATTTGATAAACAAAGTTGATGAATTGAAAATGTTGTTTTGATCTAGTTATTTCATCCGTTGAAAAATACACTCGAATTTTTATTATTCATTTCTCTTGTTTCACACAACTTGATATTACAATTTTATTAGAATTTATTGCTGAACATCGGTTTCTGTTACGACTAGTGAAAATCATAAATAAGGTATGTTGTTTGTGAAATGAAGCAAGTAGAAATTTTATAAAAACCATTGTAAACGAAAATGGTTTATAATGGAAATTTTTTTCCTCAACAGAAGAGATAATTTATTTACCAAGTGATAAATACGTTTTTTCTGCATTTTTAACTTATCCTTAACATATTGCAAATTCATTTATAAGCTCATTCGACGTGATTTATTTTTAAGACTTTTTTTGCCAGCTCATGCATAAGATGCTTTCAAAAACTTTTATTTACTCTTTAATCAGATTAAAAAATGTCAACGAGAATAAGCACAATGATTTCTCAAACAAATGTGTGGGCTAAAGATGTTTACTCTAAATTGAGAAGAACCAAGCAAATTGGAAGCGTTGGAGAGATGCTCGACACCCAACTGAACAGATGTCTATCAACAGTGGACATTACCTTGCTAGGAATAGGGCATATGGTTGGATCGGGTGTTTACGTGCTTACCGGACCGTTAGCGAAGAAGATAGCCGGACCAGCGATAGTGCTCGCTTACATAATCTCTGGTTTGGCTTCATTGTTAGCCGCATTATGTTACTCGGAGTTTAGTGTAAGGTTTCCGAGAGCTGGTTCAGCGTATTCCTACACTTACATCTCTTTGGGAGAATTTTGGGCGTTCGTTGTCGGCTGGAATATGATTATGGAAAATCTAATTGGTATCGCGGCTGTAAGCAGGTGATACACATTGTCTAAATTCATAGTGAAGCATAAATTTAAACTTTTTTCTCTAGAGCTTTTTCATCATACATCGACTCTTTGGTGGATGGAGTCATAAGAAATTACACTGCAACGCACATTTCAGAAACGATCGGTTTAAACTCAATGTCCGAAAATTTGGACATTTTGGCGTTTTTAATTGTCGTTGTATTTGTTATATTTTTGACAAGTGGTGTGCGCGTCACTTCATATTTAAATAATTTATTTTCACTCATCAATATCGGAGTCATTGTGATCGTTGTTTCGGTCGGAGCTTACTTTTCGGATACAAAAAATTGGCGATTACCGCCGAATTCCTATGGTAAAGGTGGTTTCATGCCGTACGGCTGGTCAGGAGTTTTCGCCGCATCAGCATCATGTTTTTACGCGTACATCGGTTTCGATTCGATCGCTACCTCAGGTGAAGAAGCAAAAGACCCTCAACGCTCGATTCCGATAGCCACTCTTCTTTCGATGGCGTTCGCGACACTCTCGTATGTCGGTGTATCTGCTGTTCTCACATTGATGACACCTTACTACACGATAAATGAATCTGGCTTACCTGACGCTTTGGGTATGCACGGCGCCGTTTGGGCGAAATATTTGGTTGTGAGTGGTGCTTGCTGCGGCATGGTCACGGTTCTCATTGGCACTATGTACGCGTTGACAAGAATCGTTTATTCGATGGCTGACGACGGATTGTTGTTCGCTTGGATGGGTTCTGTAAACGAGAAAACGCAGATTCCATTACAAGCGATGTACTTCTTCGCATCAATCGGTGCATTGCTAGCTTTAGTCGTTGACATCACAACACTAATTGAAATGATGTCAATAGGAACATTGTTGGCTTATTTAGTTGTGAGCACATCGGTCATCATTGTGAGGTTAGTTTTTTCGTTTGAAAACGCACAATCTGCACAGATTAAAAGAATTCTCTTCACTTTACAGGTATCAACCCGTCGAGACAATTCATCACTCGTTATCAGCTGACTTTGACAATCAACAAGAGCTAAACGAATTGTCGGCAGAATCGCCTCCAAATGAGAATGGCGATCATTTAGTGCGCAATTCTATTTATGACAGTAGAAAAGATTCAGATTCAAGCGTTGATGAAAGTAGACCATCGATATGGCACTCAGTTAGAAATCAGTTGCTTAAAATAAGAGTAAGACGCTTCGCTTCGGATTCAATGCTGACTATCTATGTCGCAATTATGGTTTGTTTTATATTTGTGCTCTGTGCGTTGGGACCAACTTTGTTAAAGGTAATATTTCACTTGAGAATTCTCGTTAAAAAAATCGCTAATTGAAAATAGCATTTAAAATAAAAATTTTAAATTAAAATTTACTTCACTTGCCTCTCAGTCGGCTATTTCACCCGATGCGAGCACATATTTTAGTTTAATCATTTACCAGTGCAACTTAAATTACTAGTCACGCTTGATTTTTTGGAAATTTAAAATGTTTATGCTTTCAGATTTATTACTAACTTAATGTAAGAACTAAAAACTACAAATTCTTTCAGGAAGCGAAACAAAACGGTGCTTGGAATATTGTTATTGCTGTTTTGGCCATTGTAATCGCAATAACTTTCACATTAATCGCTCTTCAAGAACAAAATACTTCTGCGCTTAGATACAAAGTGCCATTTGTACCATTCTTGCCAACCCTATCAATTGTGATCAACATCGCTTTGATGACCAATTTAAATGTTTTAACCTGGATTCGGCTAATCGTTTGGATGGCACTCGGATTTATCATTTATTTTGCTTATGGTATCAATCACAGCGCTTTGAATCCGGAGAGTGTAAAAGTGAGGAAAACAGTGAAAAATTGGGGATCGCTCGACGATCACAGCTATTTAACCGGTGAAACGGCGTCAATTGGATCAGCGTATTAACTGTGTATTTGTTGAAACGAACCTCATGCAAATATTGTCTCGATAATTCTAACTTAATAAGTGAACGCTACAAAACTCTTATAATTTGTGATAAAAAAAAAGTTTTAATAGAATCGCTTTATGTTGAACACTGATGTAAAACCTCTGTTTTATTGTGTTGAAAAAAAAAATTATAAAAATCCTAATTTTTCAATATGTTTTCGCCTGAATTTAATTGAACTTGTAAAAATTGTTTAAAACGCATGTGACTAAAAAGTATGAGACACTCAGAAGATAAAAATAGCATCTAACTCAAACAATAAATGACTAAATGTTTAAGTGGAGGATGTCTGTGGAGCTCTTTAATTGTTAAAGTAAGTTTAAAATGTAAATTCATACCGAAAAAAAAGCTTAACTCACATAATTCATTATTGTTAAGCTAAACATTTTTAATTGAGATCAAATCGAGACGAATGCAACCGTGAAAATAATTTCTAACCTTTATTTCGAAAGTGAGTGATTCCTCTTTAATCTAATCAAACTTTATCGCGTTTCTTGAGTAGTAAAAAAATTTAAATAAGGCAAAGGTCAAGTTTGTCAATAATGAATTTACATTGAAAACAATTTTAACGAGAGATGTTCGCTCGTTTTCAAATTTGAGCTCATTTCTCAATAATTTTCGTATATTTTTAACTCGAAACACTCGTTGCAAATGTTGTACAGTGAACAAGACACAGTCGGCATCTACTTTAAAGATTGACTGTTGAAAGTTGAAAAAAAAACTTTTGTTGCATTTATTTTATGTATTCATCGATTTTGTAATTTCAAATCGAAAATTCATTTTTTATTATTATTGTTGAGTGCGTGAATTTTTAAATGAGTTCGAAGAGTAGCTCAAATTATGAATGAATTCAACGAAATTAACGAATTATTTACGAACGAATGGCTTCAATTCATTGAGTTCACGTCGATGTTAATTCAACATATTTTGGCTAAATTATCAGAAGAGGACCAAGTCAAAATGAGACAATTGTTCGAAAGTTCAAAACTTGGTAAAGAGCAAATCGATTTCATGCTTTCGAACGCAATTATCGACGAAGAAGTTCAAGCGTATTTCGAGATTTGTATGAATACGAGTAAAGCACATGGCGCAAAAAAAGATCTCAAGCAAGCATTCAAGCAATTGACGATTGCTAAAGAGCATGATTTAAATCTTAATCTCAATGAAGCGATCGTTCATTACAATAAAGTATTTTGCAATAATTATTCAAAATCATTCGCATCCATGTTCTTTTCAGGGTATTCTTCTGTTAGATCTAAACTCAAAAGAACTTCTCTCGAAAATTTTGACCGAGAGAGCGAAAATTCTTGAACAATTACGCGAATACGAGGAATGTCTGATAGATATTGAAGATGCAATTAAATTTTCGTGTAAAACTTATCCCGATTTGGATCAATTTAAGAAGGATATAACTGAAAAACTGATCGGTTACAATTTAAAGCTAAGAGAAGAGTTTGGACCTCAAAGAAATCGACTAAATATTTGTGCGCTGACCGAGAACAAGCAACTACCTAGTGCCTCGTCATTAGTCAAAATGAACTATTCACCTGACAAAGGAAGATTCATTCAAGCTCAAGCAGATATACCAAAAGGTACAATTGTATTCGCCGAAGAAGCGTACGTAAAGTGGTTAAAACCGTCACAATATGAGAAATTTTGTTATTTTTGTATAAAGAAGATCACACTACGCTTCTTTCCCTGTCGAAATTGTACTAATGTACGGTTTTGTTGCTCAAATTGCGAAGAAGAAGCATGGAATAAGTATCACAGCAACGAATGCAATTATCTCGGAGTATTGAAATATTTTTCATATGGACACATTGCAGCTCAGTGTCTTTTGATCGCTGGCATTGAAAATGTAATTGAAATTGAAAAACAAACCCACGCTGAACTAAGCAAATGGCCAAAGAAAGAATTTAAACAAGATTATCATACTTTTGCCTCTCTATGCGCTTTCGACGGTGATTGGCCGTATCCATACAATTTCACAATGTGCTTTGCGGTACTTCTCGTTTTGCGTTTACTCGAGAAAATGAATCTAATTACTAAGCAATCTGAAGATTACTCTACCATCGGTTACATCATGATCAAGCTGATAAGCAAGATAAACTTAAACTGTTACAGCATTTTGAACTCAAAATTTCGCCATTTAGAAGCATTGAATGTCGTAAGTCACAAAGAGACGAATGACGGCATTGGAACGGCGATTTATTTAAGCGCTTCGTTACCGAGTCATTCGTGCGATCCGAATTGCATGAAAATTCGTAATGGTTCTATGCTAATATTGACTTCAACGCGTAAAGTAAAAACGGGCGAAGAAATCACCATAACATATCGACCGCATTTTAAGAATCGAAGTTTTAAAGATCGACAGCATTACTTGTATGAAAATTACTCGTTTAAATGCAAGTGTAACGCTTGCGAAAACGTTTGGGAAAATATTGGCTACTCATTCAAGTGTCCCAATTGCGAAGGTCCATTAATTTTGAATTCGGACAAGACGAATTATTGCGTCGAGTGCTCAGCAGCGAACGTGATTTCATACGACGATGTTATTAAACAATACGAAGAAAGTGAGCGATTAATACGCGAAAGCAAAAAACTTTTTGCGCAAAATAAAATCGACGAGTCGAAAGAGTTGCTATTAAAAGCGAATCAAATTCTGTGTTCGTTCTACTCGCACAACGATCAAATTGCAATCGATTATTTGCTGGCTCGCTGCTGCGAGTTGCAAAAGAATTACCGAGAAGCGCTTAAATATGCAAAGCAAGTGATTAAAAAGCAAGAAAATATTTTCGGCAAATCGAGTTTAGAAGTGGCCAATACTTTGTTACTTTGTTCGCTTTTATGCGATCGTTACAAGAAGACGTTCGGCGGCATTTTTCAACGTCAAAAGCGACAAGAAGCTAAATTATTTCGCGAGAAAGCTTTAAACATTTTCAAATGCTTTTCAAAGTCCGAGATTCGCGTTGTTTCCGCCGACTTCTCTCACTACTTGCCTTATGTAATTCATATTCTTCGAAAGTATGGCGACGAATATTCGCTGAATTATTGTAAAGTATGAGCAAACGTTATTTTGAAATTTTAATTTTAAAAAGAGTTGTTTTGAAATAAAAATTTTAGAATAATGTTTTCAGTAAAAATAAATTCTAAGAGAAAAATAATTTTTTTAAACGAGGAAGCTTATTATTAAATTATATCATTCGAAATGGTAAATATTAAAATAAAATTAGGAACTTTCATAAAAATGCATTTTTGCTTAACCTTTGAATAGCAAATATTTTATTTCTGCTTTCATTTATAAAGTTTTCTTGACTCGAGATCATTTTGAAAGATAAGTCGAACTTTTTTATGTATTTATGCAAGTTTAATGTTAGATTGATCTTTGAAGAGTTTACAGATTGAGCCACGTTTACTTAGTTTGCACATAAAAAATAGTCTGATAAATGTGATACCATCTTTCAAACGATCAACATGAGCTACAGTCTTGGCCATGGCCACATTAATTTGATACAATTCCTGTTCAAAGCTTGAATTTTTAAGCGATTTTCAAGCGATAAGATAGCCTATCATTATGTTCACAACACTTAACTTTGGTTAAAAACTTTTTACTCTCTACATTTTATTTTTGCCTTTAGCTGCATGATTTCGTGAAAATTATGAGATCGCGATGTTTTAGACTACACGATGTAATTAGATGATTACATGTAGACTTCATGATCACGCTTTCAAAACGATCGTGAAAAAGTTTCTCGTAGATTTTTTTTTTAACTTACAAAGTTGTGTTCAGTAAGTATTTCTTATTAATTTGACAAAATAGTTTCTCTAGAAATTACTTCGCATTCTGCTAATTTAGCTACGAACTAGCTGCTTTATTTTTTAGAAACAATTTTGCCACATCAATATGAAATGCTTTAAGAACAAAGTTTCATAAGTTTAATTAGGCAGTGAGCTCGTTGTAAATTTGCAAATGTGAAATAATTTCTAGCGAAAAACTGTGTTTGCTATTTCCACTTTTCATGCTAACGACTCATTAAAAATTTACATAATATATGTCAATAATTATACATGAATTTAGTTTAGCAATATCAATTTAAAAAATTTAGTAGTGGATTACGAAAGGAAATAGTGAAAACAAAACAAAACAAGGATTTCCTTATTAAAGAATGTTTCATTAATTAAAATAAAAAATTATGCAAGCAAGCAAACGTCAAAATCACGTTTTTAGGAAGAGATGAGTTTCGTCACAATGGAAAATTCTGTGGTTTTTACTTTTTCCATGAACATATTTAATTGTTAAAATGTTTACTCACTCCGTTTGTTTCACATTGGTTCAAAACAAGTATTTGTATAGTGTTGCAATTATCGCTTGCGACCCTCTTTTTCAAAATTTAACCGATATCATGTAGAACCAATTCACGTCAAACTAGATAAGCAATTTCGTTCGATCTAATGCTTGTATCAAGTTATTGGAACAATTAAGAACGAGTTTCGAGAAAGCATTGAATTCAGTCTGCGATTTTTTAAAAACGTCGAGTTAAAGGTATGTTCGCCATGATAGTAGAAAATCTTACTCATTAATATTGCTACTTTTTTACAAAAATAAAAGTAAGGACCAAGATGAAGTAAAGCTTTTCTTATATGATTGTTGAATACTAGGGTTTCGAAAATATTTAATTTTGTTCACTAGAAAGCTTTTCCTTGTTATATGTAAAGTCTATGAAATGCTTACTAAAAATGGAAAGATTTCAGTGGAATTAAGTGTATTTCTAGAAAGTTTCAGGTTTTAATCTTTTTCTTTGTTCAGTATATAGGCTTATATTATGAAAATGAACGCTCTACTCTAACCATTGTTCTGAGAGCTTATGTAAATGAATTAATTCTTGCTGAATGCTGAACAACTCGCGTATTTTATTTGATACAAAACTTTGTTCTGAACGTTCATTTCATTGTTCTCATATGTATCTGACTTTTAGGTAGTAGTTTGAAAAACATATTTGAACAAATTCGATTTTGAAACCCTATTGAATATCATAAAAAAGGCTTATCGAGTATTTTTAAGGCAAATAATATTCGGTAATTTTAAATGCCTTGTTTTTAGCTATTACTGCAATGTCTAAAAAAGGCAACCTAAATTTCATCTTAAAGAATTGTGGTTTTATTCCATAACTTAATCACTTTCAAAGAGAATTAAATTATTGAAATAGGAAATCGAAATTTGCTTTTTTTTTGCTTTTTGAGTGTCCAAATAGGAAAAAACTCAGATGACTTTTATCCAAAGGAGAGAGACAGGGAGAATTATC
Source organism: Dinothrombium tinctorium (assembly GCA_003675995.1). Lineage (NCBI taxonomy): Eukaryota > Metazoa > Arthropoda > Arachnida > Trombidiformes > Trombidiidae > Dinothrombium > Dinothrombium tinctorium. The sequence continues at coordinate 887 of NCKU01003667.1, read as the reverse complement.
AATATATCAACATTAAAATGCTTTTGAGATTGTCTTTCATAATTTTACCCGGAAAGATAGAGAATTTTCTTTTTTTATATATCTCGCATAGAAACTCTATCATAGTGTTTTTTTAATCATTGCGCAACAAAATCTACAATTATTGTTGAGATGTCATCAAATAAGCGAAAAACTATAGCCATTGCTATTTTATGTTATGTAAAGGTTTCCTTTTTTCAGTTTGCAATTTTGAAAAAATTAAAAATTGACGCATATTATTTGTCACCCCATAGAAATTGTCACGCAGGGGTGAGCTAAAGGTGACCAAATGGGTAGTGAGGACCAGTGTAACGTACTGCAGATAGACGACGGATATACACAACCCAGTGCCAACTACACTGCAAACGTTATTAAGTTCTTATCTTAGTTATCTATTTATGATGAGCACAATCTCTATGATTGCGGATTTACTTATGTTGACCATTGAATGGGAGACAAAATATTAGGTTTATTAACTTAATATTCACAAATAAAGGTTTAAAAATAATTATTTTGTTGCAAAGGCACAGTCGATTTCTACAGAGTGTCTCCTATAAAACCGTACGATTTTAACACAAAAATACTTTATAAAGAAAAGATAAATTACTTTACTGATTATGAATATWGAAACCTTGCACATTAAAGAATGTGTTTACAAAAGGTGCTCGAAATGCGACCCGTTTTCGGCCTTACAGAGAATTACCCGTCGATAACGACTTTTGAATATATTTTCAAGAGTTTCTGAAAAAATGTTATTTATGTTTTTCACAATTTTGCTCTGCAAATCTTCGAGTCTTGGAGTTATTCATAAACACTCGATTTTTGAAAAATCTCCACAAGAAAAAATCAAGAGGGGTTAAATCCGGGGT
>NCKU01003666.1:0-14415 GCA_003675995.1 Dinothrombium tinctorium | reverse complement strand
TAATTTAGTAATTGCTTTTGTAAAGCTGTTTAATTCAATGCTTTTATTAACTAAAAACACGCGTTGTTCAGTTGAAAATGGCATGTTTGCGGAAAACGCCGTTATTTTGAAATGCATTAACCTATTTGTTTATTTTATGTGTTGTTTTGTGTTGCGGATGTTCTTGCACAATTGTGTGAAAGATCAAATTTTTTTGATTGACCGCTGAAAAGTTATTCGACTTTATATGTGGTGCGTTTTAATTCACACACCCTGTACTGGAATGACGCATTTTTCTAGTAAATTATGACTTTTGTTTGTTGTAATTAATTATTAAATTAATTGATTTTCGATATTTATACTTAACTCAAAATGAAGTAATAAATCTTCAAATTAGCGTTACAAAAAGTAATTTTTTAAGCAAATTTTTATCAAATAGTTAGGAAGTAAATTGAAATACGTATTGCCATCAAAAAATTCCTTTACTTTGAAGATCTTTCAAAATGCTATCATCTCCAATATCAAATAACGTTTAAAATGCATTTTGGTTTTATAAATTTATTTATTATCATTATATTTTTGAATTTTTTATTTATTCCTTATTTAAACAATTTTGTCAAAAATAATAATAAAAAGGCATTTTTCACAAGTTAATCTTTAACGTTTCACTTTAATGTTGAAATCGTTAAAAACAGTGCCAAGTTCTATGCAAGTTTTGAGACAATGTACAAACTACTTATTTCAGTTCAAATCAGTTATCACATTCTACTCTCACAAAAAAGTCTTATTTTCAAATTTAACCTGTGCAAGCAAAGTAAACATTTCCCAGTAACAGATTTGAAATGAAAAACAAGCGTCGGCAAGAAAGTTTTCTTTTTCTTGGTAAACTCCGAATGAATATTTCAATAAAGTCGGTTAGCTTAGCTTAGCTTAGGTTAGGCTAGGTTAATCATGTGTTTATCACGTTAATCATGTATCGATCTGTCGATCACGTGATAATCATTTAATGGTCACGTGACCACCGTGTGTCAATAACGTGAACATGATTTATTTTCACAATAATAACTGTTTAGCATCAATTTTGCAATTTACAAATAATTTTAATAAAATTTTTCATTTTTCAGAGAAATTATTATGTGTTCAAATAGTCACAAATTTTTGCATAATATTTTTAACTTGTTTGTTCCTGTCTTGGTTATTTATTTGAATGCTTCCGAATCAATGTCCGGCAAATGATTTTCATTTTAATTTATAGCAATCGTTAAAACACGAAACGAGCATCTATCATAGTTCTATCGTTAACAAACCTCTATTACAGTTCATAAAGTGTTTGTTTTGGGATGTAGAATTTAGTTGAACCAAAAAAAGTTAAATTTTAACACTTCAATTTCGAAGAAATTTTTATAAACTTTTTAGAAATTTAAGAAAAACAAGGTTGTCAAAAATTTCATTTAGAATCTGGCCATATTTTATTCAAGCTTTTAATTTCCTAAGTTCCATCAAACTTCATTGTTTTTTCTGCAAAATTCATCATTGAACGATAGCATCTATTAAATTTTTAATTCGTCAGAAAAATGAATACAAAAAAGGAAAGTATTAGGAATTTTAGTCATACATATCGATTTGTATTTACTGATATGAGAAATAAATGCTTATAAGTGCATTTAGTGCTTTATTCGATTTATTTTGAAAGCTAAGAAGCACATTAAACTCATAGACACTCATAGCTTTTCAAAATTAGGCAAATGTATTCTGTCAGATATCAATAAAAAAGTATCTAGGACTTTAACATACTTCTGGATCCTGATCACTAATACACGTGTAGACCAATTTGCTTTATCTTTTGAATATCCTTCGATCATTTTTAATTTTTTTTCTCCAACTTCTTTTAATTTAAATACTCATTTATCATAAATTTAGACCAAGAAATTTGTGTCAAGAAAGCATTCTTTTCGTCCGACACTCTTCAGAGCTATGACCTATTTTAAAATTTAATGCTTTAACCCTCTAACTCGTTCAGTTCGATTTCTTTTGGTTCGCTAGAAATAGTCAATAATTCAAGTTTCTTTAGAGCTGAACCAGGCTTTTGTCACCACACACTATTCATGAATACGGCGAATGAAAAAATTCCTTTGTCACTTTAAAGCGCACATTCTGACTTTTCCTTTAAAAATGTCCCTAAATTCTGAATAATCAGAAAGAAAATTTTACAACTGAATAAACAGAGTGCGTAGAGCCCAACTCTAAAGGATTAAAAAATCCTTCAAAAAATTTAAAAGATTAACTATGATGAGCTTTTAAAATCTTTTAATTGCCAAAATATTATTCGTGAAAACGGAATTAGAAAAATAGAAAACGAATGCAGATAGCGGATAACGTTTTTTTACGATTTTGCATAAAATATAAAATATGGTAAATAAATTTTAAAAATTATTTGATTTACAAACTTCCTTTATAATAAATTTTAATCGATTTTTTGCATAAAACGATATAAGAACTTTGTACATTTCTACGATTAGAATTCTTCAGCATCTCTGTAACTTGGTTCTGTTGAGACAAAAAAATCGTCGAAAAATTCATACAAAAACGCGAACGTTGGCCTTTTTTCAGGCTCATTATCCCAACATTGAAGCATTATATTGTATACTGACTCGGGACACTCGCAATTACTCGGACGTGGCATGCGATATCCTCTTTCTACCTGTTCTATTACTTCTCTATTGTGCATATCTGTTAAAGGAAAAATTAATTATTCACCAAAACGCCGATTGTCTGTATTTACCAGGATAGGGAACTTGTCCGTGTGTAATTAGTTCATAAATCAAAATTCCAAATGACCACACATCGGATTTAATTGAAAATTTGCCGTACAATGCAGCTTCTGGTGCTGTCCATTTGATCGGAAATTTTGCCCCTTGTCGTGCAGTGTATTCAGATTCTTCGATTACGCGAGCCAAACCGAAGTCCGCTACTTTTACAATTTTATTCTTGCCGACAAGAATGTTACGAGCTGCGAGATCACGGTGGATCAATTTTTGACTCTCTAAATACGCCATTCCACTGGCAATTTGTGCAGCCATGTCGAGCAAATCAGGAAGTTTCAGCATTTTGCCTTCGCGATTGTTCCGCAAATAGTCCAGCAAACTTCCATTGCACATGTATTCAGTGACAATAAGTAATGGTTCACCCTGTGAGCACACCCCATACAATGGTACAAGTTTATCGTGACGACATTTTCGCATTATCGCGGCTTCTTCGAGAAAAGCTTGAGGTGACATTGTTCCTGGCTTCAGTGTTTTGATCGCAACCTCTGTATGACCTTTGTACAGTCCGTAATAAACTTTTCCGAAATTTCCTCCTCCGAGTTCTTTAATAAATTCTAAATCTTTTCGATCGATTTCATCTTTCTTGTTCGGACAAAAGCTCGGTTTCAATTTCGGACACGATTTTAACAGTTTGCAACACAATCCGTTCGCTTCTTCCGAATAAAAAGCGATCAATTCCGGTAGCGTGGAGAATGTTTTCCGTGTTGTGACATAATAGCCACCGTTATCCAATGTTTTTATCTTATAATGTTTAATATGATCTCCTTTCTGTTGCTCCCAATCTCGAATCGACAGTGAAAACGCACCTTTTTTAATAAAAATTGAGATAACAAAATGGATAAAATTACGATTTATCGATAAAATTTTTAATCAATAAATTAGTGTTAGATGTAATCGCGTTGAAGACAAAAGAAAAAAGCGTACCGACTGTTTGCTCGCTGTTACGAATGAGAAATGTTCCTCGCGGGTAATTTTCGCTCAGTAGCAATTTTTCGGCTTCGCGTCGAGATATTTTGCCAAAGAACCAACTAAAAAATGAAAACAAAAATGAATAAATCTTACGGGTTATCGGCGAAAAGCGAGAAAAATTACGCTCGATGAGAGTGATCATTAAGTTTGATCGAGTGCTTTTTGCGAAAAAGCAAACATTTTTTTAAAATGTTAATCACTTCTAACGATTGTTAAAAACATGGTCGATATGCGAAACAGTGAAAGATCATTGTAGTTAATTATTCTTGTCATTTTTGCTCTCATTTGACAAAATTTTCGCCTTCATTCTTTACGAAAACGTTCAATTCGTTGAGAATAAGCAAAAAAAGCTAATTTTTCATTATGATCGAACAGTGTTAGCGAAAATCTTTGACTTATATTTGCGGCTCATTAATCAAACGAATTTTAATCGAAATTTTTCTTTTCGGACGAACGATGTACTTGATTTGCTTTTCTCATGACGAGTCAAATTTCTCACGTCAAATTAAAATCGCTGTCGATGGAATCTTTTTTTAAGACTGTCTCATGAAGTTTTTTTTTTCTTTGATGAATCGCTGATCGCTTTGATATTTTATTTTCGTCTATTGAGTAAAATTTACTTCATTGCGATAAGGCGCTTCGCATGAGATGTTTTTTTCACAGAATTAAATAAAGTCGAAAGCGTTTTCAAAATTCCTTAACTTAGCGAGTCAATTTTAAAATTAAAGCAAATAGAAAATCGCGATCGTTGTTAAAGTTTAAAAAAATGTAAGGTTAAGAAGAGATATGAAATTTTATTTTTATTTTTGCTTGTTCATCCGCTTTTCAAATGTGCAACGACTTGTGAAACAATAAAAACAAGTGTAATGATTCGAACGAGTGAAAAACTTACTCATAAGTTTCCAATGCAGCCGTCACGACATAATTTCTCGGTATGTAACCCTTTTGGTTGGTGATCAAGTGCTTTGCCAACCACCAATCGGGATCACTATTATCGATCAATATTAAACGATCGCCTTTACGAAAGCTAAGATCACCGTCGTCTTTGGCATTGTACGTGTACAGCGCGATCACTGTTTGATGATGAGGAGAATAATTGTTCGCTGAGTATTGAAGATGATGAGTTAAAATGTTATTGTGCGATGCGATCGCTGCCGAATCGTTACAACCACCGCGTATACCATTTAAAGCAGTGGTATTCGTTGCGCACGCTGTGTACCGTTTCGGCGGCTTGGGAGATCTGCTTTGAATGAGTCCGTCGGACGAATGTACAGTGGAAGAAAGTGAATTGATCACCGTATGCGGCGGAGCGCGATACGGATGATCGAATTGATGATCGCGTTGCTTTAAAGCCATGTTTTTACGCCTCGCCGAAGACGAACAGCTTCCCATTGAAACTTATTGTTGAAGCAGAGTTCATTCGAAACTTGATGAAGCATTCAAAAAAGCGAATAAATACACAATGAAACTTGCGAAGAAAGTACGATTAGAAATTATGAACGAAAGATGTTTTCTCGATTTTCAACCGTTTAGCGTAATTTACTTTCCACGTCGATATCAATAGTGATTTTTAGATCGGAAATTTATCACATCACACATCCTAAACGACAAAAATTAGTGCGTATGAATTTTTTACATCAAAACATTGCAAGTATCGATAAATCAACGGGAAAATCAAGTTCGATTTGCTCATACAATTTTTTTCGCTACTTTTCGGTAGAAAGCAAAACAAATAAAGCGTAATTTTAGTAAATAATTTCGTAATTCAATTAAGTTTTTCTGCGTTTAGTGAGAAAAAATTGCCGCTTCTGACTTCATAATGAATGCGTATTATTGTGTTGCTTTTTTCAATTTATTCATATAACGTGAAAAATGGCTTTTCAAAGTTGTAATCAAACCATAGAATCGATAAAATGAAATCGAAAGTTTTTACTCGCAAGAAATTACCCATCGGAAAAGAAAATTTATTACTTCTTTTTATCAAACTTTATTTTCTCTCTCTTTTTCGCTTTTTAAACGTGAAAATTGCGTGAAGAAGATTTAATCGAAGAAGAAGAAAGTAAATTAAATTAAATTGTAAAAAATCGATTTTCGTTCAAATTCTAATTTTCTTTTTTACCCACAGAGTGAAAATTGAAAGCTTAAAATTTGTTGTAAATAATTTCTAAAAATGATAATCAATTATTTTGCGATGAAATAAAATTAAGGGCAAACAATTTTCAATATATAAAAGATAAGCTAAGAAGCAGAGTATAAAAATTTTGACTTAATTGAAGTGCTGAAATTTATGCGAAAAATGTAAGACATTTGACAGCTTGAATTGTCATTCAAAGCTTTTTCTCTCACTGATTGTTCAATGAATAAAGTTTTTTTTCCTGTAAAAAACGAGAATACAGTTACATTTCTTAATGTGCCGTAAAGTACTCAAAGCTCGTAAGCTGCTCGTCAAACAGTTTTTGCTATTCGAATGGTGTCAAAACTTTTCAAATTTTTTCTTTCTTTTTCGTTCATTATCGAAAAGAGAGATTTACAAAATGTTTCAAAAAATTTTTTTAATGCGATAATTTGAAAACTCATTGATTTGAAACTATTTCCTAAGAAAATTAAAAAATTTTTAAAAAAGCAAAACGAATATAATTTTAAATTTCACAAAAGTTTGAGAAACATAAAAGGCGAAAAAAAAATTATTTTACCTGAACTACGTGCAAATCATTTTTTAACTCATTGAAGCTGTGCACGAAAATTAAGTTGCATATGTTCGCTTGTTTTTTATAATGTGAAGCAGATTTTTTCATTTCATTTTAAATATATTCAAGCAAACAAAACAAGAAAATAATAACGCAACTGTTTTGTCGAGCGTAAAAACACAATATTCACGCTGTTACTGTATGTTAACTTTTTGATTGCCGAAAACACATTAACCTCTCCTTTCTTTTCTCAATTTTTCGTTTTTCTCTTTTCCTTTCCTTTTCGTTTCGTTTTTCTTTCGCTTTAATTTCTTGATAAGTAATTATGATTACTTTGTTGCGCGTTTATTATTATCAGCTTTGAAAATCGAGAGTGAAGATGGTTTTCGCTCGATTTTTCGTAGCGAAAACAAAACAAAAACGCAAACACCACTTCACTTTTGAACAATTTTACTTTCAATTACTATTTGTTTTAAAAAAGCAGAGTAAGTAATTAAATTTTTAAATGAAATTAAACGCAAAAAGCTCGATATAATCGCTCACTTATCGAAAGCATAAGTTTTTTTCGTTATCTCTCTCTCTCTTTTCAGAATTTAATTAACTTTTTTGTATTTCGGCAAAACAAGCTATCGGTCGAATAATTACAGTTTAGATCACCATATGTAGTGTATTAGTAAGTTATTTTCACGAAGAATGTTTTCGTATTATTATTTCTTTAGCAAACAACAGTTTGAAAAGAGCAGAAAACAGAAACTTCTCGCTTTAGCCTAATAACTTAGCCGAGTAAAGCTCTGCACTTTTTTTTTCTCCGAAAAGCTGTAATCAAAATAGCGGTGTAATTAGGTCAAATATATACGCACACAAAACGGTTGCGGTTGTGTGAAATAAGGGTTAAGCAATATCTCATTCACCGAAAACTTAAATATAATAATGATAATGATAATACACTGCTGCTACTGCAAAGCGAAACAATGACTTTTGGTTGACACCGATTGAAATTAATTTTTTTTTTCTTCTTGTTAACTTTCACTCACTTATAAAATGTTTGCGGCGAAAGTTTTCAACTTCATTTAAAAAAGCTTTAAAATTGAAGAAATTTGAAAAAAGTTGAATCAAAATAATTTATGAATTAAGATTTTTTTTCAGAACTAACATGTGAGAAAAATGATTACTCATTCATTAATTAATTTAAAACTCGAGCAATAAATTTACAAAAGAAAAAAAAAATGAGAAAATTTTCGACACTCGACAGCTGAAAAGAAACGAAAATTGAGCTACGCTAGAACGCGTGTTTGGTAACTGTTTGTGGACTGTTAAATAAGGTTATAATATAACAAATAAAAAAATTGCTTTCAATGTTCTAAAAGAAATGACAGCGTACATTATGCATTATGGACATTATAAAAGCGAAAAAATGAAGCCAAATAATAGCGACTTGGAGTCATTTTTATTCAGTTTAATATAATGGTGCGCAAAGTTCATTTGTTACACAAGTTAAGCGAAGCAATTTATTTGTTTTCAAATACTTAAATAAAAAAGTTATTTGACTCGATAAATTTTCCCAGAAAATTCAAAATTTAAAAAAAAATTATTCGCTGATCGTAAAAAATCAGAAAACTCATTTCGCTTTTAGTTTAAAATATATTCCAATAAAAATCTCACTAATTTTACTTTAATTCATTTGAACAAAATAAAATTCGAAAATGTAATTGAGGAAGGCACGATTTTGATTTTTAAAATTTTTAAAAGGAAACGGGTAAAATAATAAACTTGTAAAAATAGAAAAATTATCATTTAACATGATTTTCTTTGCTCGTAATTTTCGAGTGTAAATAATTTAATAAATGGAAACAAGAACGTGTTTAATTATTTTTAATTACACAAAATAATATTATTTACAAAATTGTATTCGCTTTCGAAAACAAGCTGATAATTCAATTTTTTTGATTAACTTTTCCACATCATTTTATTTTTAAAAATAAAATAAAAGATTTGAAATTCTGCAAGATCAGATAATTTTGAACATTTTTCTGCTCTTTTAAGCGCGCCGAAGAGAAAAAGAGGTGAAATATTTGAAAGGTTTAAAAATTGCTTTCTGTATAAAAAAACTTGAATTTTTTACCGAAAATTGATCAAAATTTATCTTACTCAGAAAAAATTATGCTCAATTTTAAACTAAATATTTTTCGCCAATTTTCGAAAAGGGTCAAAAAACAGTTTTTTGAGTGGCTAAACGCGACATTCGGATTGAGAGAGAATGAGAGAAATAATATTTTACGAGTTTAAAGCAAAACTAATTTGTTAGAAAAAAAAGCAAAACATGTGAGGGCAAATTTCATGCAAACGATTTCTAAAAAATGCAAAATATATTGACGACAATTTTTGCTAAAAATGTTGCAGAAAAACTTTTTTGATCTAATGAAAAACTTCATTTGAATTCGTACCATTACTACAATAATAAAAAATAAATAAACTCGAATTTAACTTTTATCAATCATTATTCTCCTAAGCATGAGTAATGATAATAAAATTTAAAAATTAACTTCGATTATAAATACCTCGACGAAAATCTCAAGTTGATATTTGCTTTATGATAATCTTTAAAGATTCTCGTCAACTTTAGAACTAAAAACTCTTCGTTTAAATACTTAAAATCATCGAAAAATTTAAGGGAAGCAAAAAAAGTTCATTTGCAAAATTACTCGATGAAATATTCGATTGAGATTAAACTGGTGTAAATAGAACTGATAAACAGGGTACTGAGAACATGTAAAATTTATTAATGAGAATTAAGTGAACTGATAAAATTTGAGATCAAATTTTACGATTTGAGAAAATCTTTTCATTTTTAGCCTTTTTTTGCGACAAGTAACAGCGAGAATGCTCGACAATAAAATAATAATAAAAAATATAAAAGATTTACATATGTGAAAAGATTACTTTAAATAGTCGATAAATGAATCGCTTTAATAAACTTTATTTTTCAAATGAAAAAACTGACAACATTTTAATCAAAAAAAAAGTTTTAAAAACTCAATTTTATAATAATAAAATTAATTATAAAATATTAAATAAAGAATGCAATGCTATCAGAAGTAATTTAAAATAAAGTAGAAGCAACAAATAAACATTTATCTCACTATATACTTTCATGTCACTAAGCAGAATTAATCGAGCTATTCACTTTGAAAAAAATGAATAATTGCTGGCACTTTTGTACTATTAGTTTGATAGTAATAGTGAAAAGAATAAAAATCAAAGTAATGAATTACCTTTTTCCACTTCTCGCCGCATTAAAAAGCAATCCGTAATTTAAAAATGAAAAGCGCAGGTGAGCATTGAGTTTTAAAAGTATATTAACAAGTGTAAAAGCAAAAAAGCAATAAATAAATAGAAAATTAATATGAAACCAGTGAATTCAAATAAAAGTGTTGCTGCATCGATGTGATATGAACCTGAAATCAACAGGTTCGTTCAGTGTTTGCGTTCGTCAAATAAAATTCGTGCGATAAAAGCATAGCTTGTCAATTTTCATGCTAGTTCACGCCGTTATTTTCGCCGATCAACTGGCATCTAGTGGCTGCGTTTACCAATACAATCGCGTTTACGTTTCTGCTTGCCTAGTTTATTTAATTTTAGCTTTTCTCAATCAATGCCGCGTTGTTTAAAGTTAACTATGAAAAAAACATTTTCTTTTTGTTTCCTTATCCAATAAATAATTCAACTTTTGTTTTGTTTTTTGAAGAGGAAAAAAACAAGAATCTACCGTTTTCATCATTATGATTTATGCGAGTGAAGCCTACTTTCAAATGTAATATTTGTGTCAAAACACAATGAAATGCAATTATCTAAAACAATGCGATGATTTTGACTTATAACACGCAGGCAGAAATTGCACGTCAAATCATCGCTTTTTATCAATTTGTTGCATGTTATCCAACAACTTGTTTAAAATTTTAATTGATGTCACACAACGTATATTTAAGTTTCTTATCGTATGCTTTTTGATTCAAGCCAAAATTTTATTGATTACAATAGCGAAACGATCTTTTCCACTTATTAATTTCATCACAAATTAAGTGTGAAAAGATGAATAAAAAAGAACTTAAGCACAGTTTTATGATGAAAACCCTATTTTGAAAAAATTTTTTGAAATAATTTTCGTATTTGTAAAACTTTGTGCAATGTGCATGAACAAATTAAATCGTTCGGGAAACGCAAAATGGACAAAGTGACACAATATTCTTTAGAAAGGATTTTAATATAATTTATCTTTCATTTCTCTTTATTTTTGAATTCATCAAGTAAGCTACTCTACGAAAAACAAAGTTCCTCAATTTGTGCGCAAAGCATAGCGAGCGAAAGTTTTTTTTTCTACACAAAGTAGTGATTCAGTTTTTCGATGTTTTCTTTTCAACTAATTTTGTCAACTTTAAATGTTTGACTACAGACCGTTAAAACTATTTTATAATATAAGCAGACTTGTTAGCTTTTGATTCACTTGTCGATCTGTAATTTTTTTTTTTATTTACAAAAAGAGAACGTAAAATATTCAAACAACGAACACATAAAAATGGTAAATGAAGTTGTTACATACATTTCGTCAATAAGCACAAATAAGAAATAAGAAATGAACGAGCGTTCACGCTTAAATTCCTCGTCCATTTTCGTTACATTGATTTCTACCTACGAAATTGTTCATCGAGTATTCACCACCGAGCGATTTAAACAAAGCGTATAAAGCGCGCGATGGCATAATCGATTTCAAAACGTAAAGAAAGTACATGAATTTAGGAATGAACAACACTTCTTGATTGATCAAGATGGCTGAAATTATTTTATCGACCACGAAGTCGGTGTCAATAAATGGAAGCACGTCCGAACGAGCGCCGTGAAACATGCCAGTGTTGATGAAGTACGGACAAACGATTGTCGAATGAATGCCAGTGTAGCCTTCTGCCTTCAACTCGTACCTCAGCGACTCTTCGAAGCCAATTGTGGCGTGCTTTGACGCCGAATAATCGGACATTCGCGGTGCGCCTGTCAAACCCGCAATACTACCGATTGTAACGATGTGTCCATGATTGGTGGCCATCATATCGGGCAAAAAAGCTTTGCAAGTCCAAAAATGAGCCAAGAAGTTCACGTCCATCGTCCTAATTATCGCTTTCTCGTCGAGGTCTTTAAGAAGCTTGCCATTCACCATGCCGGCATTGTTTATCAAAATAGTGACGATTCCAACATCTTGCTTCACCTTTTTCGCCATTTCATACACATTTTCATACTTCGAAACATCGCAGCAGTAGCAAAAAACGTTCGCCGTGGGAAATTGCTTCTTTACGAGTGCATTCGTTTGCCGCATTCCACGCTCGTTAATATCCCAAATGACCACTTTTGCTCCGAGCGCAGCAAAGCGGACAGCCATTTGCTGTCCAATTCCGCTACCACCACCGGTGATCAATACAATTTCATTCTTCACATTTTTATAGCGATATGATTTCGGCAAAAATACACAAACAATGCCAACAAGCCAATTGTATGTGATACTGATGACAGCGAGCGAGAGTTTTGTCAATTTTTGACGCATGTTTTGGCTAATCAAAAAACTAAAAAAAAACTTTTTCAATCAAAAGTAAGAAAAGACGACTTAAACGTTCGCTAATCGAGGTAGAAAAATTGAGGAGAAAACGCACGAAGAATGAAGTACTGAAAATGAAAGAAGGCGAATGATGAATACAAAATGTAATTTTTCGCTTCACTTTTACTTAAAACGCGTTTTAATTGTCGAGAAAAATGAGAAAATGATTGAAGTGCGCGTTTAAAATCGACGACGATTCGCTGACTGCAAAGCGCAGCGAAAATTTTATATGCAAAATAACCTAGTTTTATAAACGCGGTTACCGTTCGCTAAGCCAGCTGAATTGAATATGAGAACCCTCGTCCTTAAATCTAGTATCATGCGTGTACATTGATCGCCGTAATCATTTTCAAATCGCAATGTTTAAGCCTAAACTTTAAACCAGTTTCAAATTCGCTTTATGATTAGCGTTGAAAAAGTACAGAAGGAGGAGGTTAAGGTTACGCGGGATTGAATATTACGGCTTTTGATCCCGGAAATATAACCTGAATTTGGGCGCACAATCTTTTTTGCTTCTCTCTCTCTCTCACTCGCTTTCTCTCTCCCTCTCTGCTTCTCAATTTCTTTTGATTATATTCTTTGTTTCAACCATTTAATGCATTATTGTTCACTTTGTTTCAAATCGTTCTCAAAACGGTTTTAAAAAGCATTCTTCATTCAAATTATGATTGCTTACCAAGAGAATTTAAACACGTTTCCTATTCACTTTCAAGCTATGAAAGTCTGCTTTAATGCTTTCAGACTCTTTTCGCTTTAAGTTACTTTCATTCAATTTTTTTTTTCTATCCAAAAGCAGTTTTCATTTCAAATTTTGTTTTTTCAATCATTTGTAATTGGAAAATTAAAGAGCTTTTAGCGCTTCAATCTGTTTCGCAAATATTGTTCGTCATTAGTTTGTGGAACTTTTTCTTGTTATATTCAATTAGATTTTGAGAGTTTCTCATCTAAAAATTAGACTTCTGTTAGACGTTGAATTGGTTAAAAGATCATGAATAAAGAAGCTTCTAAATTATTCAAAACTAATTAAAAAAAAATGTAAAAAGCGCATTTTGTTTCCGGCTCACAATAAATAAAAGTGAAAGCCGGACCACAATTGAGGTTGCAGAGAAGCCTTATAATGTCAAATTAATATGGAATTCAACGCGAGACTGTCGATAGCCGAAGAAAAAAACTACACTCGCATGAAAAGTTTCGGTCACTTCCGTAAAGTCCCGAATTGCATGCGGATTGTATAACCTGTCAGTCTGCGAATACCAATGATGTCGGCGAACACATTTTACACACATTTTCTCTTTCCTTAACGTCGAAATCAAAATTAGGCGAAAAGGTGAACATTAAAATGATTTTTGCCGTTTGTTCAGTTTTCATTATTTTGAAAGTGAAAACAGCGAAATCAGATCGTCTTATTTTTTTCTTGTCTGCAAATAATTTATTACTGAGAATATTTAGGGTATTTTCTTAATCTTGATTTAACAAAAAAGCTAACTGTTTAATGGACCTCAAAATCGAATTTCCAAATGACATTTGTTATAATTAAATCCGAGTTTGGAGGACAATTTTAACATTGGCATTCACTGAATTTTTCATAGTGTTTAAATTTTTATGAATCAATGTTTTGAAATTAATGAAAAAAGCCCAAAAGCTTGAGAAATGAGAAAAAAAGGAAAAATATAAACTTTATAAGTTTCAAGTCAAAATTCAAGTAAATTTAATTCTTCAAAGTAACATTTCAACAAAGGAAACGCGCTATATGACTAACAAAACCTTTAGCTTTTAAATTTCAAAACTTTGCTGCCTTATCTACTGATATCTACTGATATTATCCTAATTCGTAGGATTCTTAATTAGAAATTAAAGACAATAAACTGTAGTTTACTTTAGTAAAAATCGTTTTACTTCTCCAAAATTATTGAAAGTTATTTCAACTTAAAAAATACTCAATTTTCTTTTTAAACATCTGGTAGTTCCACTTCAAACAACAGAAAGCCGATAAAAAATAAAAATTATTAAACAGCATATTATTTCTTTCTCATTTCATATGAAGATTACATTTGCTTATTTGAATTATAGTTTATGCATGAGAATTATAGATACACGAATTGTAGTTTTTAGTTTTCTGTGACTATTTAATGAAAATTATTATCTAATGATTTAATTTATCTTAAATTGTAACTCATCAATGATTTTTCAATAAAATTCAAATTAAAATATTTTTTTGCATTTTTTTATCAACATAAAAATGATGAAAATATTTTTCATTTAATTTAAATCATTCTTTTTTGCTTTATTATAATTTCAGCCTTTTGTGTTTATTAGG
>NCKU01003665.1:0-14421 GCA_003675995.1 Dinothrombium tinctorium | reverse complement strand
TAAAACTTGGGAATTTGTTTAAAAATTATAGTTCAAGGTGTGTTAATTGAAATATAGTTAAAAATAAAACCAAAAATAAGTGGTCAGAGCGCGAAATGAACCTCAAAATTTTTTGTAATAGTGAAAAATGAAGCAAACGAAAACTTTAAAATATTTTATTTGTTACTTGCGAGAACATCGAAATCTAACACAACAAATGATATATATTATTTCTTTACTCAAAATTCATCCATTTTGGAAGTCATCAAGAACTCTTTTTTATTATTAAGATGATCAAATGGGGCAGATTATAAAAAAAAGTAATGCAACATAGTCAGTTGCATTTTTCATTTTACTAGTTTTTTTGAAAAAATCAATGTTTATAAATTAGTCATTTTTATGTAAAAATTTTTCAAATCCAGCTTTTTGTATTAGATATGTTAAGAAGATATTATTAAAAAATCGTAAACAAAAATTCTTCATAACTTGATGAAAATATTGAGGCCTAATTTTAAAAACACCCGCCAAACAAATTCTTAATAATTATTATTGCGATTTTAAAAAATAAGCTTAAAAACAATAATTCAAATGTTGAGTTTTTAATTGTATACTTACGTTAGCATAAAGTGCATTTTTAATAAAATTAAAGAATTTAAAAATTTGAGCAATTTCTAGGGAGTTATCATCATTTAAAGCTATTCTAGATTTTTACGGGACGTATGATATTTGAATTAATCTTGAACATTTGCTGACAATCACGTACTTGTTTGTTCATTATTATTCCAATTAAATGGATTCGCTTTCATCTCTGAAAATAGATTTTGAAATATGTTTACTCTGTTCGTTCGCCACTCGTCATGTCTTTATTTTCATTGTTAATACTCATTGCATTTGACTATTCTGAAAACTCATTTTATTTCTTAAGAAGACACTAATTTATTACACGTGCTTAAGAACACTTTATTTACTTAATCACAAGCTTACGTCTCTAAGCTGCTTTTCGATGAAATTTTATTTTTGAGTAAATTATAATTCTTAATTTATAATTAAAGTCGCAAGTTTCTTCTTTCTCAAACAATTTTGATACCATAGCTCTTTACGCATTTGAGTGACAAAATTTAATTGAATAAACTAAAGGAAAAACTTTTGGCTTCAATAAGCCAAACCCGCAATAGCAATTTTGAGCACAAAGAAAGTTGGGCACTTAAAAATTTTCATCGATTGAAATTGTGATGCTCTGATTAATTTATTGCCTTCATGCAGAATTTTCACTAGTGCGAACTCTCCTAAAAATCTTTTTTAGCTTTTGGGTTATTTTTATCTTCAAATGTAAAAAAAATGTTTTCGCTTTTACTACCAATCAGGTCTTTCACTACAAAATAATGCCGCAGATATAATAAAAACACAAAATGAAATAAAGAATAAAAGTGAAGTTAATTGCTTGTCGAGTAAAAATTTCAGCATAGAAAACAAGTGATCGCCGCACTTTGCTTTGTCCTCTTTTAATTTAACTGAAATCACATTATTTTATTTTTCCAAACTTTTGTATGCTCAATG
Organism: Dinothrombium tinctorium; assembly: GCA_003675995.1. Lineage (NCBI taxonomy): Eukaryota > Metazoa > Arthropoda > Arachnida > Trombidiformes > Trombidiidae > Dinothrombium > Dinothrombium tinctorium. Next base: position 12,885 of record NCKU01003665.1, on the reverse strand, counting down.
AAGCGATAAAAGAAAATTTTTGATCTGGTGTACCCAACTTATGCATATTAACATTGCATTGCAAATGTTGGTCGAAAATAATTTCTTTAATTTTTTATTTTAATATTTGAATAATGAAAATTAAAATAAAAAATTAAAATTATATAAACTTCTAGAAAAAAATTCGAACATTTTTTAGCGCTGACTATAGATTCTGATTTTTACCGTTCTTTTGCACGATTCGTTAATGATTTTATCATCATCATATATCATTCATCAAAAAATCATTTGAATCTTTGTTTGAAGTTGAATTGAAGTGAAAGAGTTTTGAATATCTAAAGTTAATGTTACCTAAAAAATTTTCTTCGCCGATCAGATTTTCTCAAACAATAAGCTATTCGCGAAACAAACGAATTAAGCGAATTATTTATTATTTGCATATAAAATTTATTCATTGACGCAACCATTCACTTCGTCACACGATTTTTACATTGCTTTCCAATACCCAGAGGAAAAATAAATAATTTAAACTTTCATTTCTTTTTCACAATGTAGGCAATAAATTTTGTAAAATTCGTGCAACTTTTTCAAATATTTATGCTAAGTGATTACTTTTGAAAATTTTTTGCTTCGAATTTATCGATACGTTTTACTTTTGGTTGAAATTTTTAAGATTTAAAAAATATTGTCAACTACTTCTGCTTTCACAAATATTCAAATATTCTTCACAAAAGTGCGAAATTGTACAGTCAGAGACAGAATGTTTTGCATCTAATCATAAAATTTATTAACTTTTAGACTTAAATCGTTAATCTGAGTGATTAGGCAAGAAGAATTTTGCATATTTTCTTCACTTTTGCAATTGAATTTGCTATTATATTAAATATGTTAGAGTACCGCTGTGAGATTCAATAAGCATTTGACATTTTGTTGGCGTTGAACTAGCCAAATTGCTGCAAGTTTTTATATCTCTTCTTTGCCATTCACGTAAAATAAGACAGAAGAAGTCAAATTCTGAATTATACAAAGGGTGACTACAAAATCTATTTTTGATTAAGCCTCAATTGTTTTCAATTGGATTAAGATCAAACGATCTGGCCGGCAAAGGCAAAGCAAAACACTTAAGCTGTTCTTCAAAATTAAAATGAAGCCACTCTTGAATATCATAAGACGTATGAATAGGAGGGTTGTCCTGAATCCAGAATGACGGCCAATTAAGCACTGTTCTAGTACCGCAAGAAAAGTCACGGGCTATTTCAATCAGTTCCATTCCCATATGATAAAACAGAATAAATTGAAACCTTGTCTTTACGTCTGTAATAGGCATTTTCAAGTTGTTTTGCTTGAATTAAAATAAATAGTTAAATTTCAATCTTTTCCCTTGGATTTAACCTGAATTTTGCATTTAAAATTTTAGATATAAGTGTTGATTGTAAGATTAGATGCAAAAATTCTGTCTCTGACTGTACGAATGAAAAAGCTTCTCTCTGATGCTCTACGATCTCGAGTAACCGTGTGGATAGATTGAAACTGATTACTATCGTTAACCGAATAATGAATAAAACAAAAAATGAAATTCTCGAAGGAAATAAGAGCTCAACAAAAAGAGCTTTGATTCAATTTTCATTTGATTTCATTTATAATAAAATAAAATATTATAATGAAATCGATTGCAAAGATTGGATAAATATGTTCGCTTTTCACAAATACTTCAGATATAATAAGAAAAGAAGAAATTCGGAAATCAATAGAAAAGCAAATCTGCATTCGAAAAATAAGGTAAACAGAGGTCAATTATGGTGAAATATAACTCAACGATCGCAGAGAGTTTTGCAAATATAATTCACTAGATACGTGAGAAGCCAAAACTTATTTGAATAATAATGAATAAGCCAAACAAAATAGATGAGCTTTCTTCGTCAGAGATTTCGAATCGATAAATCTTCAAGTTAAAATGAATCTTTTCTGAATGTTGAAACTTTTTTTTCCGAGAATTTATCAACAAAACACCGCATATATGCGCGCATATGTTTCGCATAATTCGACACAAGATTCTTTCATTATTTTACTGCTGAGCTAAATTAATCTTATGCTAAATAAAACAGTGCTACGAGAACAAAACAGTAAGTAAGCAATTTAATAAAGAAGATATGTAGGATTTCGTTCATAAAAACTTAAATTTTATCTTGAATCAACTTTTTTTTAAATATAGTTTTTTATGAATTCACAAACAAAAGCCTTTTGTGATAGAATTTATTTTTGGGAATAAAGATTCGAAAAAAAAAATCTCAAAGGCTTTAAGATTTTCAGTATCTAACTTTGAATAAAAAAGCAAAGTTTTTTGTGTGCTTTGTGAAAATTAACTTTTGCATTAACGGTAAGGAGAAGAAACAAAAATGAATTATAGCGTTATTGAAAAAATTTTTTAATTAAAATCTGAATGCAAGCTCGAAAGCAGATAGTTTCGCTAATTAATTTGTTCATTTTCATTTGAAAGTTAATCAAAGCTCAATCAGCTGAAAAGATTAACTTTGAGCGGCTTAATTTTCTTTTAGCTTTGACCATTTTCGAAGCCAATTTTCTTTTTTGCTATTAAAGTTTATTTTCAACTTGCCTGAATTGTGCTAAAATTAATTACTTTCGAGATAAAAAAAAAACTTACGATTTGATAAGTTAGAGGAAATAGAGGAAATTGATATTAAATTTTTGTTCTTTCAACCATATTTTTCAAATCTGAATGCAGAAATTTATCATCTCAGTTATTTTTTATCTATAAATTCATAAATATTTTCTATTTTCGGAAGCATCGATTTATGCTTATTTCAATGCCTCCAATCTTGTTACTTCAAGATCCTTTATTCCAACATTTTCTAGAGCTCAATTTTATTTTTTATCTAACAAGTAAGTTTTCTTTACAAGATGAAAGTTGTGACTAATTTTTTATTTTGAAATTTCGATAAAAAACAAATCTTCTTATGTCATTTTTTCATTTCATTTAGAGAAATAAAAATCGAAACGACGCTACAAATAAAGTAACATTAAGCAAAACTTATTCTAAATTTACTCACTAACTCAAAGGAGTATTATTTGCATTAATGATTGATAATGTGCTTCCTTTAACGATAAAAATTTTTAGAACTTTTTTGATGTTGAAAAGCTTTCATTAATTTTCAAAGAATGATTTATTTCAATGCAAGAATACGTATAATAAATTTCATAAATTAACAGCTATTCTCATTAATATGCATTTAGGTTCGGCTAACTATAATCGCATTTATATAATTACATTGAAATGAATAAGGAAAAGCGCTTAATTTTTAATAAATTTATAAATTATTGCTTATTGTTCAATCTTTTAAATGAGATTGATCATCAATTCTTTTCTCAATTTAAAAATTCTCTTCAAGAGAATGGAAGCGAAAATTTTCTCACCTGATCGCCATCAATAATTTCTTTTTTCCTTACAAAATTCCTAAAAGTAAAAATTTGATTTTTTGAGTCTCATTCCTTTAAAAAATTGTTCGATTTTTGCTTTTCGCTTATAATATTCTTTTCTAAAGCAGAATTTTGAAAGTTTTTCAAAGGTTTATATTTCTAGAAAACTCAAAATAGTTTATTCTTGAAAATCATTTTTATTTTATTGCATAAATCGCATAATACTTGCAACTTACGTTAGTATTTATTAACGAAGCTCACACGAATCTCAAAGAAAAATAAACTCCTATAATCCAAATACAACTTTGAAAAGAAAATGTTTCACATAGGCAAAGAGCACTTCTTTACTAAGTTAAACTTTTTCTGTCCAAAATACATGTAAACCTCCTTTTTACAAACTACTCGCTTTAATGAAAAATTTTTTGCGAGCAAAATGTGGTTCATAAAAACGAGGTTCTACTGCAGTGCATTTTTAAGCTTAAAAATATTTTGAATCACTGTCTACTTTAGTTTTTTATCAGTAAAAATTTAATTGAATCGGTAAAGCTAAACTTTTGCTTTTGATTAATAATGTAACGCAGATATTGTGAACTCTCCAAATATCGTTTTATGATACAAATTAAATTTTATATGCGAAATGTTAACGCTTAAGCGAACTAACATCGATTTTGTTTGATGAGTGAAAAAGTTAATTTAAAAAGTCGAGTTAAGTAAATGTAAACGTTTAAAATAAATTACACCGACATGTTTGCTTTTAATTTTAAGCGTCATTTAAACTTTTGAAAATACTTTTCGCGGCAATTATGTTTTTTTTCACCTCTCTAACAACTAACTCACTTATAATAAATTTTGCATTCACAGCTTTTTTTCTTTGTTTCATTTGTCTCTACCAGAAAACTTAAACTCAAAAAATGCCAATAAATTAGAGAAAGAAGCTAGCGCGATGTTTACGCAAGTAAATCTTTTTTTTTTGCTTCTTTAATGAGCTTTTCTCACATCAAACTTATTACAACTACTATTTTTAGCTAAGCTCTCATCCGCAAATGCGTCTCTCATTCTCGCTCTATCCGAAATACGTGAAATTTTTGCGTCGCTCCCATCGCGTTTAGTGATCGATAATGTACACACACACACATTTTTATGAATGTGTATGCGAACACAAAATGTCTCTTTTTACTCTTTTAAACATCAGCAGCCCTTTTGTATGCATAAACGAGTCCACCTTCTCTGCAATCAATAAGCACCGAATACAAACATTTTTACGCGACATTTGCTACGAGATGTGTGCGTCTCTCTCTTTCTTTCTCTCCCTCTCACTATCGCTTTCCTCTCTCTCTCTCGCTCTCTCTTTCTTTTTTATTGCTATTTTTCGCCACTCGCAATTCATTCGCAACTTTGTCACGTTTATCTCACGGATTACATTCGATGCTCAATTTTTTTTTCTCGCTATCGCACTTCTCGCTTCTATATTGCAATTAAAGTGTAGTATTAAACGTATTTGTCTAGCGAAAATTGCCAATTCAACGCCGTGAATAAGAATGCTGAAAAGGTTTTTTAATTTTTTTACTTGCTTATCATTATTACAATGATTAAAATAAATTTCACACTTGCACACTTATTGCATTAAGCTTTTTTTTGAATTGAATAGCTAGACAAAAAAAGAAAATGGAATCTGATCGTTTCGCTGCAACCATTTCGCTCGCGATGAGTTAATTTATCGCTTTTCGAGAATCGTTTTCTCAATGCGAAAACGAAAACGTCCCGAAAAATGAATTTAATGTTCGATATTATTTATTTGCTTATTGTAATGCATAATAAAGTGCAAAGAATGGAAATGTCAAATTCAGCCACCAAGTAGGATAAATAAGTTCACTCATCTGTATTGTGATAAATTATCTGAGAAAAGTGTTCTCGATTTAAATTTTGTTTGAAAAAAATTTCACTTTATTCAAAAAATTTAAATTCTCTCTTCTATTCGAACGAAAACTTTTTATTTAAAAAATGTGAATAGTTTATTGAAACGTAACTTTGAGCGAACGATGAGAACGATCGATTTAAATAACTTAAATGCATTTTTGATTTTTTTATGCAGAAATTGCTTCTAAACTTAAATTCAAATTCAGTGAATAGCAGAAAAATGTAAGCACTTATTTTAACGTGAAAACGCAGAAAGAAAAAATTTCAGTTTGATTCAATATCATTTTTTAAAAAGCTTCTTTTTTGAATAAATCAAAAAGATGAGATCTCATTCGATGAAGTACACTTTTTCATTTCGCGATCATAAATGCGAAAGAAATGCATGCGATTCTTAAGAATGCGATTTAAATAATTTTTTTCACGAAACGCAATTCTTTGAAATAAATTTCATTGTTCGAAAGATGATAAGCGGAGAAAAACGCATTTAATTCCGTGCCGAAAATTTAGCGAAAAAAGCGAAAGAAAAGACGGAGAATAGACGAAAAATATTCGCTTTGGCGAACAAGAGAGGAAGAAGAAAAGCAGCGAAAACTATTTTAGTTTTTTAGCAAACAATTGTTGCTTCTAAAAAATGGAACCCAAATTTCTAAATGTGTACTAAACTGTTTTCTCTTCTCGGCAATGTTTCGCCCCTGTCATTCCTTCTTCGTCTTCTTCGTCTTCATCCTCATCTGCTTCTTTTATCGTGTTTTGCTCGTCTATTCTCTTTTCTCTCGCTCACAGTGTTCAAATGTGACACTTAAAAGCTTCTTCAGTGTTTTTCTTTCGAATTCGAAAATATCTTCAATTGGAAAAGAGAGCGAAGTGAAAACAAAAAAACTTCTCGCTTTGTGCTGCTATTATCACTTTCGCTCATTCGATTCTCTCTTCTCCTTTTTAGAATAAAACCATACGAAAACTGAAAATGAAAAGTTAAATGCTTTTCACAAACGTAATCATCTAAAATTAAGTTTTCCGTTTTCTTAAACTCTCCGTTTGTATCTCTGCGAACGTTTTTGTATTTTGCTCCCTAAACTTTGTTTCTTTGTACTTTGTTCACTTCGTTTTGTTTTCGCGCGAAAAGGTATAAAATTGTTGCCGAAAGAGAAAGTGCATTGGATATTGTTTTTTGCTTTCATTTCATCATTTTTTTTGTCGGTTCTTAAATCTTTCATCGTTCGTTTTCGCTCTCTTTCGCCGAAAATAAGTGCCAAACAATGGTCATCGAAAGCGAAGAGGTGTCGTCCGTTTCGAGAAATAAACAATACTCAAATGATGATCGTGAGTGTTGTAATATTGTTGTGTAATGTTTGCGATGAGCTAAAAAAGAAAATAATGATGATGATAGAGATCTAGCGAAAAAAAAGTTTTTCTCTGCAAAAGCAAAAAACTACATTTAATACGGTCACGCGAAATTTGATCGTCGCACTCCTTTGCTTCTGTGTACTATTTTATGTGCTTTATTCACGAAACTTTTGCGATAGAAAGTTTTTGCTTTTATAACTTTTAAAAGCTACACTTTTTTGCTGTTTTATAAAGAAGTTATCTTTAATCGTAAAAAAAATGATGATAAAATAGGCACAATGCGAATCAATAATCAGAGTTTTTGCTCTAAAATTTGCCGAAAATCGATGAGAAAATAAACTTTTTTTGTTTTTCAAACCGCAAGCGATAGGTTGATCGATGTAAAGACTATTTGTTAACTTTTCTTACTGACCGTCTATTAAATTGAAGCCATTTGCGAAGAAAAATGCCAAAGTCTGAATGTTGAGCAAATCAGATGCAAATGTTACACCATTTATGCATCGAATTTATTCAAATGGCATAAAGTATATCAACAATAATTTTTGCGAAAAATTTGAAAGCGATGAACAGCTTTTTGCTAAAATATTCTTTATCACAAAGCATCTTTACGAATCAACTATTTTTAAATGCGTTAAAATTAAAGTAAAATTTTTTCACTCATTTATAGCAGGAAATGTTGGCGAAGACCCAGGATTGTGTGCATTTCTCCTCACAATCATCTCTGTGATACTGATCATCGTCACACTGCCATTCTCGCTATTCTTCTGCATAAAGGTTCGTTCTTAGTCCGTTTTTTTATCGCAATTTGTGCGTTCTTTTCCTGTGCGTTGCTATCGAAATTACAAAGTAATTTGTTGCTGGTGGAAAATCAAATGCTCATACCGAGAGACTAATTTCAGCGCACACACAAATATAGACGCAATGCTTATAGCTCAAATAGCCTCGATACATTTTTTAAACGCAAATTTCGAGTAAAAAGCATTTTGACAAAGCGAAGTGTGATGCGAAAAAGTGAAGAGAACTTGTAAAAAGCGTCATTGTAAATCAACTCACGGTTTTTTGTTTCAAAGCGGAAATTAAAAAGCATAATGTAAATGCTCCCTGAATGAGATCCACGAATTGATGTCATTCAAGTGATTAAAATCATATACAAGCGTAGACAAATGACAAAAGCAATATCTTTACTCTACATCATCGCATTTAAATTTATTTGCAAAAAAAAAAAAAAAATATTTTGAATAAAATTAAAAATTAATATGTGTTGACAACAAAAAGGAGACGAGCATCAGTGATGTTGATGTTACAAGTGATGCCTTTATATTCGTAAATTTATGCAAATTCAATTAAAGTAATGCCACGAAATATAGGCGCTGTAATTAGTATGCAAAATTTCCTACTGCGAATATATTATTCGCAATTATTGTTTAACTCTAATGTGATTTTAATTATTAAAAGCAAATATTCAAGCGTATTTATTTTCGAAATACATTTCGAACGAAATAAAAAAAATTGCAAAAAAAGTTTTGATTGAAAATTTTTCACTTGTTCAAAAATTTTGTTGTTCTGCTCGGATTAATAATTAAAAAATTTGATTAATGTTCGAAGCAAAATTTCTTTTTCATTTCGCTCTTTTTTGATGAATATTAAAGAAGCGAATAAATGAAAAATTGATTTAATAAAGAAAAAAATGAAGCAGAGAAAGAAGAATATTGAATTGACACTTTTTCTCTGCAAATTGAAGCAAACTTAACGCAAGTGATAAAATTGCAACTTTAGTCGCATACGCGTAGCTTTTCATCCATTTACTCTAATCATATTTATAACGAGATGTTGATAATTTGATTCGTTGCTTCTCCACTTTTTGCATTCTCAGAGAAAGATACAAAAGTTCTAATTGACATCTTCCTTTTCATTGTTTCTTACGACATATCCACTTTAAGAACATTCATTCCATAGAACAAATCTCGGCTCTATTTTACATCTTTTTCTACTTTATTGACATAACTTTAAAATGATCAATTTTAGCGTTGACGTTTGAGCGACAAAAAGCGACAAAATGAAAAAAATGTACGAAACTTAAAGAGAGAAGATGCGAAGAGAACTTTTGCCTTTCTATACCACGAATTTAATAGAACCGTTGAGGATTTTGTTTTCTCGTCTTGTATGTGTGTAATAAAAGAAAAAAAAACCGCGAATACTTCGATCGCATTAAATGTCACTACGCAAACCATTAATTAAGCATTGACACATGGTGAAGAGAGAAAAGTTGGTGGTCATAAAAAAAAATTTGTGGTCGTCATCGCTTTCGCGATTTTAGTTTTCAGCTGGAAATGTTACCATTGAGAGTAACTGAACCAGCTATTCTTCATGTATTTTAAATGAAAACATGCCTCTTCGCCAAATTCATCTTCGTTTCAGACACTCCTTTTAATTGACATTATTTCTCGAGGTAAAAAGCGGACAAATGTTCGGCAAGTAATCGGCGTTAAGTTTGATTTGAGTTTAGCGAAGTATAGAAAACTTTTTTTGACTTTTTTGCTCAGAAAAGTGAAGTAAAACGAAGCATCAAAATATTTTTAAGCGTATTTACATCGATAGGACTTCGAATTAAAAAATTTTCAAAAATCAAAAAATTTTTTGCTTGAAAACCATTTATCAAAATTGCAAAAAAGTAGATTTTTCTTCAATCCGATTAAGTAGGTTCGTCGCTGAAAAAGAAAGTTGCTTATTATTGTTAGTTTTTGAATAAATTCGAAATTGAATTATTTATTTTCGTTGCTACAGTGACGATCAATTTTGCATTCAAGTGCTCAAGCATTTTATTCAACAGTCAAAAATTTTAAATTCAGAAAAAAAAATTTTCCAAACTTCGTAAAATTCTAATAGTTTCACACAAGTTGTGTACTAAATAAAATGTGTCTGTCTATATTTTTTTTACTTACATTTCGCGTTTTTTTCTTGTGAAAATATCTTAACAAAAGATTTTGCTACATTTCGCAATCTATTCAAACCTCTTTTAGCAGAATACAATTTTATGGAAAATATTTTTCGCTCTTTCTCTCTTTGAAAGCAACTTTTTCTTTACTTTAAAGTCGAATTAAATTGTGCCTCCATATGTTAAGCTTCATTTACTCTGATTTTAATTTTTTTCTCTCTCTCTTCTAAAAAAGTGCGAAAATATGAAAACGTAAAATCGATTGTAGTTACGCGCGACGAAATAGAAATAAAGTGAATTTAGAGTGAAAAAAGAGAGAGCGAACAAGCGCATTAAATTTGAGAAATTTTAATAAAACGTGACTTACAAATTAGTCAATTTTATTTCGTTGCAAAAGAGCAAATCTCCGAAAGCGAAAAGAAATAAAAATTTTTAAACAAATGAGAGAAGCCAAAGTAAATAGAACATTTGAAAGAATTTCTCTTTATTCACTGATTTAAGCGAAAGTGCTGCTATTTTATTGATTGCAACTTCGCTTGCAAAATGCATTCTGAACTGATCGCCATTTATTATTTCATCAATATAAGATCTTCTTATTCACAGCGTTGACATTTTAAAAAATTTAATTCATCTAACGTAAGCAGAACATGTTGTTAACAATGAAAAACTTTGGAAAGCTTATTCAACGTTTCTTGCCATCATTCAGATGGTTCACCTTTAGCCTTTGAGCATTTTCCATGTTTCTTTTTTTAATTATTCGGATCTAGAAAGTCAAGCGTTCTTTTGAATCGGCGCAGTTCAAACGCAAAATTATCGAAAATTAAAACGAAGTGAATAGAAAAGTGAGCTATTGATTTAGTAGCGGTGGACATAAAATTCGTAAATTGTTTTAAATTTCTGCTCGTGAAGCGAACTTTCTTTTTAGCAATTCTCGAGAAGAAAATCATTAGCGTTCAAAATCAAACGATCGTTAAAAAAAGCTTTCGCTTGTTTTTCATTTGACGACAATTATTCGCAATCACACTTTGAAAAGAATGCTTTTTGTTGTCATTACGCTTTTGTCTGTTTTGCTTTCCTTCTGACGCTAATTGTCAGACTAATGCTGGAAAACAAAGCGCGATGATTAAGAGAAGCTTAACAGTTAGCACAAATACGCATTATTCAAAAGTGACAGCGTTTAAAAAGAGAAGCACAGTGAGTGAATGCGTTTGACAAGCTCAAAAGCCTCGCTTCTCTCACACACAGGTGGTCCAAGAGTACGAACGAGCTGTCATATTCCGCTTGGGTCGTCTGGTGCGCGGAGGCGCCGCTGGTCCAGGAATATTCTTCATAATACCATGCATCGACACGTACAGCAAAGTCGATCTTAGAACAGTTTCGTTCGACGTCCCTCCCCAAGAAGTATTGAATCATTAATCCCTTTTATTTCTAACAGAGCGTAAAACGATTAAATTTACAGATATTATCGCGAGATTCTGTCACTGTAGCTGTAGACGCAGTGGTCTATTTTAGAATAAGTAACGCGACGGTGGCCGTGTCGAACGTCGAAGATTACGCTCGTTCGACGCGACTACTCGCTGCAACCACGCTTCGCAATGTGCTCGGCACGAAAAATTTGTCGGAAATATTGAGCGAACGCGAATCTATCAGTCACGTTATGCAATCGAATCTGGACGAAGCAACAGATCCTTGGGGTGTTAAAGTCGAAAGAGTTGAAATGTAAGCGAGACATTTTGCTTCTTCACGCCATCGCCGAATCGTTTCGACGCTGTATTCAATCTGTTTATTCAATTTACAGTAAAGACGTTCGTCTGCCTGTACAACTACAAAGGGCAATGGCTGCGGAGGCAGAAGCAACACGTGAGGCGAGAGCTAAAGTAGGCTAAGTGATAAAACGCGAGGAATGCAATTTTCAAAAATCTCTTGTATTCGTATAGGTCATTGCAGCTGAGGGCGAGAAGAGTGCATCGCGAGCGTTGAAAGAAGCAGCGGACGTAATTGCTGACTCTTCATCGGCGCTCCAACTGCGCTATCTTCAAACGCTGGGCTCGATCGCTGCCGAAAAGAATTCGACAATTGTGTTTCCTGTTCCTATGGAGCTGTTTCGCGATCTTATTAACAATGGTAAACATCGAAGAGAAAGTTAGCCTCGCTTTTTAATTCGTTTCCATTGTCATCATCACTATTCTATTTGACTTGTTCTTGAATAATAAAAAAAAGTTGGCAACTCGGAAAATGTTAAAAAATAAATTAATTTGAGTCGAAATTTATAAAAATCTCAAACAAATCGAAATTGAAATAATAAAAAATATGATCGTCTTCTTCTTTTTTGTGAATATTACGATTCGCAACACGTGTTTAGTTCGAGGCGATATCAGAAAAATTAAACTCAACGAAACGAATGCTTTTAGGCGATAATCATTATCAGGCATTCGAATTAAATTTTCGCGCATGATTTCACATTTTCATATTTAAAAAGTTTGCTTTTAATACAAAACAAATAAAAAACATTAATTCGCTGATTCAATAAAAGCATAAAATTTGTATTATGTTTGAGCTTTTCATTCTTCGTTGAGGCTGAACTTTTCATCGCGTTACAAAATTTTAGCATAAAATTTGCGCATTTTCCATTCTTTCCATTTGAAGAATTTACTTTTGACAATATCAAATATAAGAGCGTTTGAATCGGAACAGCTCAGCGATTGAAAAATCGATTATCGTCAGTTAAGCTTAGTTGTGAGTTTGAATTTTGAATTTTTCTTGCTTATTTTTTGTTAGATTTTAGCTATTTATCGATAAGGTTAATTTGCCACTGCTATTGTGAAATTTTTGATGCTATTTGTGATGATTTGCTCGTAAATCTTTTATAATTCAAAAATTGAATCTATTTATCTATTAATTGATTTAACATAGGACGGTGTTTTATTTTTGTGGCTTTTAGGGCAAGTTTCACCGTATTAAACTTTTTTCTATCCACGCTGGTACTTCTCTGAACGGAGAAAATGTTTTACATTTTCTGCTCAAACTCTCAAGAGAATTTTTTTCTAGTTAGAACAGTAAACTCTATTTACTTGAAAAGTAATGACTTAACTACATTTTTGCTTATTTTAAAAGAAAAGAGTGTACTACCGGAGACAGAAAAAAGTTTCCTACAACTTAGAGAATACTTCACTGCATTGCACAAAACGTCACAGTGGACATGCTTGATTTTGATTTATTCAAACGAAAACGTGCTTTCAACGTGCTGTTTTATTTAATTCATTTTTGTGTTAATA
>NCKU01003664.1:0-14432 GCA_003675995.1 Dinothrombium tinctorium | reverse complement strand
GGAAATAGAACTCGGTTTTTAGTTTCATGCACAACCTCTCATTTACAATGTGCGACAGAAAATATTCATTGTGAGCGCGGCCATCACAAACAAAGTTGTGAAACACAGCCAATAAATCTTGTGAAACAAGAAGCGATCATCTCTATTCATTCCTTTTCCTATCTTTTACGTACTAAATTGCTTTCATTAAGAAAAGACATTTTCATATTTATGAATCGGTCTCAAAAGCAGTGAAAGTAGATAGTGATCCATGCGATAAAACCACAATTAATATCAACAATGAATAGTCGAATTTTTTGCCCGATTAACAATGGTAGAAATTCTACTGATGCTTAGTGGCACTCACAAATGTACCAATTTTTACCACTTTACTACCCACTTTTTTCAGGATTTGTGGTCTTGTCAACAAACCGTATTAAGACGAAAAGCAATAAAGTAAGAGCCCAAATAATAGATTGCAATGTGACCATTTTGATTAGGGTTGTGGTGGTGAAATTTGTCTTGTTTAATTGAAGTCTGTTTTTAGAAAGCGTTTATTGTGTAATGTTGGAGTTGTGATAAAGACTTTGCTCAATTCGGCCTTTTTCTTCTGCTTTCATTTCACACCTTCTTTGCTCTTTTTTATTTTCTTTTTAACTAAAAACTGAAAATCTGCGAAAATGAGCTTTGAAGAAAAGTAAATTAGCGAAAACTTTAAATGCGTTTGCATTTGATCTTTTTTCTCTTTTAAGCAAACAAAATCGAGAAAATGCGTGCATTTCTCACTCTTATTTCGCACAGATACACGGCTTCTCTCATTCAGGGTTTTTGACAAAGATCTCAATTCACAGATAAAAGAGTATTCGGAAACCGAAAAAGCGTTTGTTATTTGTTTGCAGAATCGAGTTTTGGTTGACAAAAGCGATGAAAATCAAGCCGAGAACGATTACAAACAAGATTTGAACTTTTTTTGCTGTGATTCTATTGATAGGGTCGATTTCTGAAAGTAGAGCGAGGCTATTGTTTGCAATTGTAATAAACGATTGAAAGATGTAACAAAAGCAGATTTCATCAATCAGAAGCAAACACTTGAACCAAATGTTATCGCAATTTTGTAAATACAATTTACTTTGACGGTAAATGAAAACCCTTTTCTATAGAAAATTTACTGAAATGCTTTCATTTCGTTAACAATGCTGACAGAAATCAAACAAAAAATGTTTGGTAGGAGTATATCAAACGAGTCCCTCAGAATTGTTATCAGAAGTATTTCGATGCGTAGAGTTCACCTTTAAAAATTTTAAGAGCTGGCAATCAACCTAAACAATTTAAACTCGATAAGATACATAGGGCATAATTGATATAAAACAAATTGATTAATGATCAAAAGCGTAATTACATTTTTTAATGATTAAGTCAATTTTTTAATTTTTAAAATGTTTTTTCTTTCATACTCTTTATATAAATCAAGTTTTATCGATTAATTTTTACATAAGGATATGAAAGGTTTAAAAATACTTAAAAATCTTTGTCCTAGCGAACATGTTATTTTTTTGCGAAAATTTTGAAAAAATTAACAAATTTTAAAGAAATTTAAATTCTGGTCTAATTAGGAAGTCGATCAGGTTAAAATTATTCTTAAATAAAAATTACACTAATTCTGAATAAGAAAAGAAAAAAAAATTAAATGTTCACATGAAATTAAAATTTTTACAGAATTTTACTTTTTTCAATATTCCATTTGTCACCCTGTATAATAGTTGTTCACTTTTGTTTGATATCACTCGGAATGGTTGCTTCTCGAAAGTCCAAGTAGTTTCAGATTTGAAATTAAAATAACGTCATTTTTAAATCGTCTTTTCAAATCGATGAAATAAAACTCCGTAAAATTGAAAATTTTTCTGTGCGAAAGGACTTAAAGAAACTTAAAATTATATCAGTAAGAAACATAAAAAATTAAATATCACTTTTATTAGGAGCTGAGAACGTGTTGTTAATGACCTAAAAAGTACAAAAGTGATTACTAAACACATCTATTTAATTATAAAAGTCTTAATGTTTTTATCGTATAATAGTTTTAAAAATATGAGACAAAAGCGAATTTTTTTTCAACATTTGCTAAGATGAGAATCTGCATTAACTTCATAAGCACAGACTATAAGCGAAAGGACACCCTGGGTACTGTTGTTCTTCTAATTTCATTGATTGAGTTCATAATATAAAATATATTATGAGCATATTCGGCTTATTATAGGTATGAAAATATTAATAAAGGCTGCGCTAAAAGAAATACGATTTCATGGAAACAAGATTTTCGGTGAAAACTTTTGCGCTCGCATTCGAAAGCAAAAGAAAAATACTAGTTGGAGTAGGAAAAATCAATATTTTTCGTAATTGTATTGCAAATACAATGCTTTTAAACAGCGATGCATAAGTATAGCAAATCATACCTCAGCAAGGCTTTTTGCCTCTTATTCTCGCTGCACTGTTTGCTCGTCGTTCTCCGAAAAGAATCGATCAATTCTTGCGAAGCGTGTAGCAAAAACGTTAACACATTCATTAAATAGTTGAAGATTTGAAAAATGAGAAAAGCTAATTAATTTAAATAAATTATTCTTTGATACAATCTCTTTATTTCAACTTGAACAAAAATTAATTCATCGAGTTAAGTTAATTAATTGTTTAGTTAAAGAAGAACAAGGGATTCGTTATTTAAAGTAAAGAGAAGCCATAAATACGGTGTTTGAAGCGTTAAATCTCAGCATCTGATGTTTTGTTGTTGTAAAATGTCTGTTTAAGCCGCAATACATTTTTCACAAAGGAAAACAAATGTTCTTTTTAAAATTATGTATTACTCCGAGCAAAATTATTTTTATAAGAAAGATAAGCCTAAAGATTTTCTGCTCAATAAAATTGAACAAAAAGTAAGTACATGTAAAAACATTGTATGTAACATTCCGAGAAAAGTAAATTTAGAATATGGCAGGGATAAGTTTCAATCTCTCGAAAAATGATTTCACCACTTATTCTAAAAAATTAAAAACCAAAAGTAAACTTCAATGTTTGATATGCTACAGTTTCAGAAAAAAAAATGAGGAGTAAAGTTAAAATCAAATCAAATTGAAAAGCTGTCAAACTCAGAAATTCAAATTTTGTTAACATCAAGAAATTAAGAAGAACCATCTTAAACAATGAGGTTAGGATCAAAATAAGCATTTATTGAAGTAATTTAAAATTCAATATTTTAGAAACATAAGCATTCATAATATAAAAGAAATCATTTTGTGATTTCTGAGGTCAAATTATCGTAAATTTTTGATTACTTTTATCAAATTAGAAATGACTTTTCCGAATTTTTAAAATATTTATTGGCATTCGAACTTTCTTAAGAGTTGAACTTGATTGAATATACAAAAAGTATTACTTTGATGGTGTTCTTTTAATATTTTACTTGAATTAAATGTTTAATTTACAAGTTTACATGACAAAAACCATGTTCTTTAAAAGTTAAAACGAAAAACTTTTCATACTGAAAAATTTTATACACTTGATATAAAAATTTATGCAAAGTTCTTTGTTAAATTCACGCTTCTCTTAATCGCAAGCATCGCAATATTTGTAGCTCATTTACAGATGGATGAAAGTGCAAACAAACTAAAAAAGGGTGCAATAAGCGGAAAACATGAAGGGTTTAAACTGTGTCGATTTCAGATTAAAAGTATGAAAATCGAAATAAAAATGTTTTGAAAGTACGTTTTGGAAATTAACTTTCAAAACGCCTCGCCAAATCTCTAAGGTAAAAAATTGGATTCTGAAGATCATTCGATTTTTTCTTTATTTTCGAGCTCACAAACATGTACACATAAATTCAAAAAGCCTTAGTTATGTTTTATTTGAAAAAGCGAAACATTTTCTCGAAAATGTTTTCATAAAAAAAGTCAATAGACACAAATTTTAAACGGCCATTTGAAAATTTTACGAGCGTTACCGACATTCGCTTCTATTTTAAAAAAATGAGGTTACTTCTTTGCCAACAAACTAAACAAATTCAAAGACAAAAGAACAAAAATGGTTTAGAATTTCAATTTCAATAAAAATAACGAATCGCTCTAAAAACTCAGGTTTCACAAAATAATATTTCATATAACAATATTATTTTATTTGTTTTTGTAATGATAATGTAATGTTTGATCGATTTGCATTTTAGCCTGGATATAAATTCAAACATGTTAAAATTTGTTTTGACTCTGAAAAATATTTTTTTACTTTATTGATTACTTCCAAATTACTAATACAATGTTAATGATTTCATTTTAGAAATTTCTTTAATTTTAAAATTTTGTTTGAGATTTTTTTCATGAAAAAATCTACAGCTCTATAAAAATTATAAAAATTTTCAATTCATTGTTTAGGCTTAAAATTTCTCAATTTATACAGAAAACTTTATTTGCTCTAATTAGCTTAAATGAAAATGTATCAATCAAAATTTGGAAGCCTCCAAAAGCGAATTTATGAAAGTTTATAGAGTTAAAACTTCAAAATTATGCTGTCAAAAGTTATTAAATTAAAAATGCTAAAATGACATCCATTTAACGAATCTGAAAAATAATTTGAAGAGAAGTAAAGTAGTAAACAAAATGAAACGAAGAGTTGTGTATGTTGAATAAGCGATTTATAAATGATTTGACGCAAATAAGAGAAGCGTGAATTCAGTGATTGATAAACACAAATATTGTCAGATTTGGACTAGTAAAATATTAGAACTGAAAAAATGAGAACTAAGTGCAAAAAGAAAATTTCATTTGCTAGCATTAGTTTCATCTCTTAATTTGACACAACGCGAAGCCGCATGTCATCGACAACGAGCGCCTTTTTATGACACTTTTAATCAGTAGGCTAATAAAGTAAAAATAATTCTAATTTACTCTCTGAATATATAAACACATTTCATTAACTGGAACGCAAAAAATTCTTTGTTAAAAAAAACAGAACAAAAAGACATTAAGATAAAAAAATTATTAAGATAAAAATGCAAACAAAAGAGAAAAACCTTAAGAAATAAAACAAAATGAAAATATGAAATGAAAACATTAAGATTAATTATGGAAGTGTTAATTCTATTCCATTTCTCTATGACTACAAAAATAGTTCTTTTTAAAAACATTAGCTGCGTATCTTTATTCAATTTTTAAATTAACAATGTTTTCTTCAATATTTAACAAGCACAATTGGTAGTTGTTAAGTTATCTGACATTCGATTATCACGGAAAATGAACATTTGAGAGGAGAGATGTAAAGCGCTTATTTGGTAGTAATTGGAAAATGTGCCTATGTAAATTAGAGTATTACTCAAATAATTTGTTAAGAAAATTCAGTTTTTTATCAATTCTTGAAATATGTGCATTTTTCGATTGAGTTTTGTGTTTATTTATTCAATCAGAGGTTTGAAAATTCAAAAAACAATTTATAGTGGCATTAATATGATCGTCAAGGTATACAAAACGTGTTTAAACTATTGCTTAGTTTGGTATGAATTATGTTTGATTGAAAAAGTTTCTCTCGACAGCATCAATAGAACAACGAACATTTAACATCTAACATCATTAATTTTCTTTATTATTAACAAAATCTTAAACGAAACATTTTGTTAAACACTCACTTTTCAAATTAAAACTTCGATCAGTTTTTTGATAATGGTAGTTATCTCTGAGAAAAGTTCAATGATGAAATAGTTTTTATTGCATTATACATTTATAATACTGCTTAATACAAAGAATCATATTTTAAAGCTCTATATAGACATTGGAAGGCTTGTTAACACTGACAAAACCATTTTAAATATTCTATACGATTCATTATAATTAAGCGATTAGTATCACCCTATCAAGAGGTCTCGTTACCCAGCAAAAGAAACTACATCTTTGGCATTATCTGTAGAGCTAACTTTAGGCTTCATAAGCTTAATTATTTACTCTTTCTGAATCCAATTTATGACATGATGAAGCATTTTTTAGTAAAAAATGAAACGTCGATTGATTCTTTCACATTTTCTATTCTTGATTTTTTCATTTTCATCAGTTTAAACTAAAGTAAAGCTTTAGTTTATTTTCTCAGAGTTTCGGTTCTTTTCAACCATCCTATTCGGGTTACGGTATAATAGGTAGGTTAATTCTTATGACCTTTCCTTACACTACTATAAACTTTAATTTTAATTGTGTGATGTAATGTTTGATTGATTATAGCTAAATGGAGCAAAATAAACACTTAAAGTTAAACATAATTTCATTATTTGATATCTGAGCTCAAATACAAATACTGTTTTACTCTTGTGGGATTTTTGTATTCGATTCTGCAAAACGACAGCAAACACATTCAATTTTAAGACTAAAATAGAAACACATTTGAACGCAAAAAAAGTTTAATCAAACAAAAAAGAATTGTTGCAGTTTCAATTATTATTAATTTAAATATTAATGATTAGAGGAAGTAGTCAAAAATTAAAAACTTTAATAAATCTTAAAACTTAAATATTTATTTCAACTAGGACTTTCAAAGCCTTTTTAAAATAATTTCTTCATTTTCAGTCTATTTATCATTTTATTTGATTTTTATGGCCTTAAACAATTTTAAAGATGTTTTCACATCAGAGTGGTATCTGAATATGGCATATTAATTATTAATTGAATGCTTTGATTTTGAACATTTTAAATTTCTGCTTTATTTAAACATGATATTTGAAAATAAACAGTTTATTCATTTTTTTTTATTTGTTCAAAAATTTTTAAATAATACTTAAATAATATTAATAATACTTAATAATAATAATAAACTAGTATACTGTATACTATGTTATACTAGTAGTTTATAAACCGAATAATTTGATTGAATTCAATCTAATTTAAGAAAAAATTGCAAATATAAATGGTAAAAGCTTTAAAATTTTGGTATTTTAATAAAAATGAGCAAATTTACCACCGATTCAAGTGAAATGTTTCGATTATCGAAATGCTTACATTAACTGCAAAGAAACTTTAACGAAACGCTTTATTCATCGGTTGCTTTGCAGTTCAGCTCACTTTTCGATAATCGAAACATTTATTTGAAGCTTTGAGCTAAAAAACTAACGAATGAGTACAGAGTAAGTTTTTTGCTCTTTTTTAATTAAAAAAGAAAAATGTGAAATTTATAACTGCAAACTGGTTGGAGTTTCTTATACCGAAAATCAAAAGCTTTTAATGTCAATATAAAGTTTGCTTTAAGCATGCATGATCGATTGCTTTAAGCTACTAGGTGCTATTAAAGACATTCGCGAAATTCTTCTAAGCAAAGCGATATACACGAGGCATCTATTTGTTTAAATCGAATAAAATTATCTCACTAGCTCATTTTTTATAATCGAAAAAGTATATTCATAAAAATGAATTTTTTTTTATGGCACCTAATTTTACACATATTTAAAAGAAATGTGCTCATGTAAAATAATTTGGTCTAACTCGAACACAAATTCTTTTTTTCTAATAAACACTTGTTAAGCACTCAATGTGTAATTGCTTTATAGTAAAGAATATGTTCTACATTTCGTTGTTCAGAAATAAAAATATGATAAATATATAGTTCAAACAATTATTTTGCATTTGTATGCATAAAATTTTGTCGTCAGATATTTTTACAAAAAAAAAAAATTAATATGAGCAAAATCCAACAAAGTTTAAAAACTGAAAGAAGCAAAATTCGAGCTTTTCAAAAGTGTTTTAAAGTGAATTCATACAAAACAGTTTAACAAATGCTCAGCGAAGAAATGCAAGTTTTATATTAAGAATTCAAAGCTCAGAAAAGCAGAATGAATAAAATGAATTAAAAAGGAGAAATAGGATCCGAACAAGCATAATATCAAA
Source organism: Dinothrombium tinctorium (assembly GCA_003675995.1). Lineage (NCBI taxonomy): Eukaryota > Metazoa > Arthropoda > Arachnida > Trombidiformes > Trombidiidae > Dinothrombium > Dinothrombium tinctorium. The sequence continues at coordinate 6,558 of NCKU01003664.1, read as the reverse complement.
TGTTGTCAAATGTTCACAAAGGTAAGCAACGTTTGAATGCAAAATGTTTTATTGTTTTCAAAAAGCTTTGAAACGAGACTCATCTGTAAATACCTCACTACTTTTTCTGCACAGAAATTTTGCAATCAAAGGTATTGAGCTAATATTCACGTTGTTTAATAACTTATTTTCATTCCTATGAAATTAAAATTTGAATTCACTTTAAATTGCTTGTTTATTTTGTTACTCTTGTTGCACATAAAGATTTTGACTTTGGACGCGTCCATTAGCCACAACACCATTCATCAAAATAGTCACCGTACGAAGAGTTTCATACTTAAATCTTCGTAAATCCCCCTTGCAAATGCAACAAAGAATACCCAAATCGGCTATTACCAAAGCGATAGCAAGACTTATGCATAAAAAATTGTGTTCAATGCATATTTAAGCGTTTTGCCAAACATTCGTGTGTTCCTAACTTTACTCGTCGATTCGCTGCCAATGAGCTCGGCACAACCGCATGCCTCACTTTTACGTGTCTTTCACCGACACTCGAGTATTCTCGTACCTTCCTACGTATTTAGTTAAGCTTATTAGTTTGTGTATTTCGCTCATAAACGCATTTTGTATTTGTGTCATTTGTAAATTATTATCTATTAATAGTTCTCTGATTAAATAATGAATAAGCAATTCATTTACAGCTAAATAAGCTTATAAAGCACGAAAATCAAATGTAAAAATGTTTTATTAATAACTGTTAGCGAAATTATAATCAGAATTTGTAAAAAACCAGCAAAATTGCAGCATTTTTTAATTAAAATTTTTTAGATTAAACAATAAAACATTTCGACAAAACATTTTAGCGCTTTTTACTCGAACAGAAAATTCATTAAATTTAGTGTTAAAATTTAATCTCAATGAGCTAAGCGATGAACTTTTTTGCTACACATTTTACATGCTTCAGAGATCTTAAAAAGTAGATTAAATAAATCATTTTTCATTTTTATTTTCATTTTGAACGTTAAAATTGTGACAAATCGGACTTAGGGTCACAATGATTTAGGTTCGATTGTTAGGCAACGAATGTAAGCGTTAAAATCGCGAATTATTTCGAGATCGAAACACATTAAAGTGAGGCCCGAGGTTGTGTCGGGCTCGTTGACAGCGAATAAACAAGTCGTGAACACGCGAATGTTTGGCAAAAGGCTTAAACGTGCACTGAACCCAGTGCCTTTATGCACAAATCGCATTGACATTAGCCGATTTGGTCATGCTTTGCTGCAGTTGCAAAGAGCGATGTACGAAGATTTACGTGTGAAACTCTTTGGTGACTATTGCTGATATGAGTGGTGTTGTGGCTAACATGTACGCTACAATTTTCATTTTTAATGTTAAAGTTAAATTAACTTTGTACTCATTTATTAAAAAGAATAGAAGCTAAATGGAATAAGTTGCATAAAAAATCTTAACTCACAATTACAGGTTACGGTCAGGTGGCATGAACATTTTATAAATCGTTTTCTTTGTAAAGCTGTGAAATATTTGTGATAAATGACACTTTTTTGTATGAGCTGAATCGTTTTATTTATTTCACACTCTCTTTTTTATAATAATTCACAATTCAGCGTAAGAGCTCCGCATAAACAAAAAATTTGTTGGACACCAGAATGAAATTTTCGCTTTCGGTTTGTAAGGATTATTTTAGCTTTTGAAACAAATAACGCCATGTATCCAACGTTAATGAACAGGAGTTAAAAAACCATTTGTTTGCAGTCATTATTCATCTGACGACTCCTGACTCGCGATCTGTACTCAAGGTATGACGTTGAATCGACTGTTTGCTATGCGTATTGTAATCCTTTTGATATTCTTTTTCTTGCCATGATTTATGTGAGCGAATAGAGAAAGACAAAAGAAAGAGTGAGAAGTGAATAAAGCATAAAGTTCAACTTACCATATAAGCGTAATTTATTGGAAAGCTGTTTCTTGCTTTCAATCACTACTTTATATCGATCGTTTTATCTGCAAAATAACTACTTGAATCTTTACATTTAAAAGTTTGACTCTGTTTTCTTCCCTCTTTCAAAAATGAATTTATAAAATGACCCAAAAAGTTTGGAAAATAAAGCCTAAATTGTGCGCTTATTCTAAATAAACTCTTAAACGCTTAAAATTTAAAGTGCATTCAAATCGAACATTTGTTTTTCACATCACTTTGTGCATTTCATATTTTGTTTTCTATCTTGCATCCGTTGTCTCTGCATGCTTTTGAAAGAAATTTATTTTTTTATGAATTGTAAGATCAATTTTTTCGGAGAGAAGCAGTGATGTTGCAGAAACAAAGTTTACTGACATTTTATATTTGACTATTTACATTTTATATTTGATTGTTTGTTATGTTTGCCAGCTTTTCAACCTTTTTTCACTGTCTTAATTGAAAAACCAATACTACATGAAATGTTAACTACTGACTGAGTCGTTTTTCCTTTAACTCAATGAGTTTAATTTTAGTCGGATCGAAGCATTGTGGAATTAATACAAAAATAAATTAAATAAAACACAGCTTTGAAACCAAGATTTGTGTAAATAAATCAAAATTAAGCATGTCCAGTGTGAAGTTTTGTGCAATGCAGTGAAGTATTCTTTTAGCTGTAAGAAACTTGTTTCTGCTCCCCGTAGTACGCTGTGAAACAAAACTATTTGCTATATCGTTAAAAAGTTAATGCAAGTGTTTAAAAATGATTATTGGCTTAAAACGGTGCTCTTGTCTTTTATAATATTGGTCTAAATATAGCGATGTCCCAAATACGAATTAATATCGCATTCGTGTAAAAACCGCCTCAAACGGTTCATTCTCATATTACATGGAAATGATGGTGAAGCGGGACAGAGTTAGATGAGTATAAACAAGTTTATTGCAAGCTATTATTTAATGGGAAAACTAAATGTTAACCTATTTAGATTCGGAAAACAAAAATTTCGACTCATAGTAAAGAAAATTATTAATATAGAGGGAAAAAAGCAAAACATTCAATCTATTCTATACTTCTGCGGCTTCTTTTCCCTTGCGCATAACTTTAAATATAGATCGGCTCAATAATTTTATGTAAAAAATACAAGGATTTGAAAGAGGCAAAAAATTTTTAATGAAAACATTTTTTTGCTTACTATTTTGAATTTATAATTATAATATTTAGAATATAATAATAATATTTAATATTATAATATATATTTTATAATATAAAAATTTATATTTTTTCCGCTTTACCGTCATTTTTTGTGAACTTCTTGTTGAAAATTGTGATTGTTAATTTTAAAATAATACAAACTGATTTTTATGAATTAAATCAATTTCAAGTTTACCTGAATATAAGAAACCTTAAAATGTAAAAACTAAAAAAACTCGTTCGCTGATAAGTGTTTCATGTATTTTCAAATTTTGTCCTATTTTTGATTTTTTTTAATCAGCTTAATCTAAACTTTATCAATGTAAGTAATATAATTAAATTTAAAACTAATAGAGTTAATTTTGTTATCTTGTTAATCTTGTTAAATAGCGATTTTAATTTTGTTATTTCGCAAAATTAGGATTTGATTTACCGTTTTCCTGAACTTCAATTAAATACGCGTATTTGTACTTATGATCAGATGCAAACAAATAAGCATTTAATTATGTTTCTCTTTCTGAAAAGAACTTTAATTTAAAGCGAACCCAAAAAAAATCGGTTGATATGTTGGCAAAAAAAAAAAACAATTTTTTCAAATGTAAACTTTTTACTTGAATTATACTTTGCATATGCTAGGTTGCGCAAGAGAATGTTTAATTTGTGATTTTAACAATTGAAACTGTGTTTTGAATGAATCCTCAAACAAAAGTTTACGAACCGTTTGTTAGGCTTGTTGTAATTTGTTTGGTTTTATTTAAAAAATTCGCCTCGTACCATCATCTCTGCATCGTTAAAAATGGTCTGAAAATGAAATGAAATAGTCAGTTTACAATCTAAAAATGGAATCGCATCAATGATTGTGTCTTGCCTTTTTATTGGTTTCAAACCAATTCAAAAAGTTTTTGTGCCAATGGATAAGGCTCTAGTGTTTGTTTCTTTTTAAAGCAATACTTAAAAGGCTTCGCTGTCTAAATATATTTTCAAAACTAAATATTTTTCAAATTAATTAAATCAATGCTTGAATATATGAATATATAGTTTAATGAACTGAAATCAATAAATATTTGAAAATTTTGAGAAAATTTTTAGGGACAAAAACTTTTTGACTCATCCTAAATAGTGATTTTATCAAGTAAAAATTGAAATTGCATAAAATCAATAATATTGCATGAATAACAATGACTGAAATGATCGTAGCTCTTATTCTATTGATTTTAAATTTACCGATTTGAAGTAAAATCAAATTAAATTTGGTTTCGCTGATTTTGACATTTCCTTCAGTTTTTCCTATTTAATTTTTTTAAAAATTATATTTCGTCACCTGTCAGCAACGCTGATTTTCCTTTGATATATTCTTCTATGAATTGACTAAATCACTACCAATTTGAACATTGAAAAGCAGCTCACCAGAATAAAAAAACAAAAAACAAAACAAAAACTGATTTGTCAAGATTTGATTTCTACTTTTTATTGTATTTGCTTAACTGTTGATAAGTAAGCAAATATTTCCTCATCATCGATCACAGTACACAAAATGCCTTTTATTTTGATCTCGTAAAAATAAGATAAGTTTCAATAAGGTTTTACTCGTAATGAGCTTCTTCAGTTACAGTTGTTTTAAATTACTTCCTTTGTAAACATAATTATAAAAACCAAAATTAAATTTAGTATAAAACATATTCTAAATATATTAAAAAATTTGTATGACTGCATACAGTTTTCATACTTTACTTTTATCATAAAGAGTATACGAAAGAGAATTAAGATAAACATTAAGATTTTTTGAGTTACCTTATTCTTATCTTATTCGCTGTTCTCACTCATAAATAAGCTTATGAAATATGTTTATGGAGATCTTTGCATAAAACAGAGAGATTTTGTTTGAATTGTTTACTTTTTTCATCAAAATTCATGAAATGTTATTCTTTGTTTTTCTCATCTTTTTTCATTTCTCGATTCAAGTGAAGTTTTATAAAAAAAATTTGTTTGTATGCATAGAATTTTAAATTTTTGAAAAAAATTTAATGAAGTAGAATCTCGTTTTTATGAATCACTTTTTTTTACAGAAAAAATTTTGTTTGTTTAGAAAAAGTTTTTTAAAAACAAAAAATGCGTAAAAAAGTATTGTAAATAAGAGTTACAAAGCATGAAAAATTAAGTTTATAAAAACCAGAATTTGATGAAATGAGAGTTTAAAAAACAAATTTAATTGTATTTAAAATGAAGTACAAAAATTTCATTAGCTTCTTCGAATAAAAATATATTTAATAGAATAAAAGATGTACTAACGTGATCATTAAAAAAGTACATTTTATTTTTGAAAGCATACTTCACTGCATTGCAAAAAGAAACTTCATCCTTGCTATTAATGTAAATATGCATTTTAATATCAATTACAATGTTTTGCAAAGCAGTGAAGTATATATTCAAAAATAAAATGCACTTTTTAATGATCACAGTAGTACAATTTCAAAATTCTGCCTTCAACAGAAAATCATAACTATACATCACCTGTTATAATGCTTAGATAGTCAAAAGGTTATTGTTTTAAGCTAATGATATCACACATTAAATTTGTGTTGCTAAGATTTTGCCTTATCGCTATTTGTTGTGATTTATATTCTTGAAACGACGCTTTTGGCAATCAATCGATTGCCATTGTTTACGCTAACTTTATAAGCTAGCATAAAGTGAAAACCTAAAACACGAATTGAGTGCTTTAGAGTTTGAGAATTAAAGGCTTGAAGCTTTTACAGCGAAATGAACTTTTAAACATTTAGATTTGCAATTTTAAAAATATGAAAAAATGTCTACATTTCTCTTAAAAAAAGAAGATTCATCATCTTTTCTAATCAAAAGTTTCTTTTTGAGTTCAATTTTTTTTTTATTTTTCTCCAAAATAATTTTTTAGGTACATAATAAAGAAAAGCTGCATCGCAATCGACTCGAAATACATTTTTTACCTAAATATGAAATTAAATGGCGAAAGAAAAATGAAAAGTAGATTGAATGGATAAAGGAAAACTTTTGATAACGTGAAATGATAAAGAAATGAACAAAAGAGAGCTTGTTAAAAATAACGAACACCACTGGTTCATGCAAAGTAATAAAATATACTCGAAAGAATTTTTACTTTTTTCTTTTAAGAATTGATCTGAAATGCAATGGATATTGTACTCAAGCTTTTAAATGACGATTTCAAGTTTAAGAAGAAGCTCACGTCAGTAATTAAATAACACGTTCAACTGTAAAGATTCTGAGATTAAATGTATAATTTAAAGAGTTTTGAAGATTCTCGTTTCTTTAAAAGCCGTGCAGAATCGATAATAAACGTCCCCAGCTAGCTCATCGAAGATCGTTCTGCTTCATAATTAAACTTTTATTGTTTAGAAATCTTTTATACTTTAAAACA